>JAHKKF010523781.1:0-34570 GCA_019740295.1 Labeo calbasu | reverse complement strand
TCATAAAAAAACCCTTATGCTCTCTTCTGCTGTAAGTGAAGCTGAATTTGCGCAAACATAGACACATTTATGTAGATCGGGAGGCACAAACAAACGTAATCCACTGCATCTTCAGCGGCTCAAATCTTGGGAGTAAATGACGACCACTATGTTCATTATTACATCCAGCAACACAACACCTCAGTCGCTTAGGAGTCAATCTTGTCTACATCCCTGTTCTGGCATCAAAACAATGGTAATCGGACTGTTACTGCTCATTTAAGGCGGGTCTAAGGTAAGACATCCGTGTCAATCAACTATCGTGGGAGCGGCCTCTGTCGGTGTGACGTAACACAGACAAGATGCTGAGAACGGCTCGATTTGAAAAAAGGGAAATTATTTTTACAGATTAAATTAAAACCACTGGGTGGATTTGTATCATTGTAGGGTAGATTTGTACATACACTGACAACACACATTAATGTTCAAACAACATGAAAAAGTGAACTTTGCATCCAGTGACCCCTTTAAGACTTTTACGTCTTATTAAAAGTTCTTATTCACAATTCAGTCGACGGCCTGTTCCAGGTTTAACATCGCTCTGGTTTATCCAGTTTGGAGAATAGAGAACGATCTGCGTTGGCAGAGTATCGTAAGTGAACAATGACTTAAAATGGACGATCTGACTATGTTTTTGTTAGTTTTATAATGCTTTTATGACGTTTTGGTCTTTTCTTGAGCTGATCAGTTGTGCTGAACTGTTGCTGTTTGGAAATCAGCAGCTCAAAGATTCTTTCATGTTCAGTTCTGTGTTTCGTATCAGAAAGAAAGTCATATGGGTGTCTAACAATAAAAAAAGCTTTGTTTTTGATGAATTATTCTGTTACAAGACTCGTGTTCTGGAGTTTTGTCATTTCTGACATGAAGGATTGCACTGTCAAAGGGCCTTTTAGTGTTGTTTTCCTTAAGACTTACGGCCATGCTTAAGAACAGGAAGAAGACGTTTCACTAAAACCTTTCTAAAACGACATGCTCATTTCTGTGGGAATAAAATCTCTGACGTTTCACTGCAAAAGGCACGGTGAATGATAATTCTGCGATGTGAGGAGACGGTTGATCTCCTGCAGGGTAAGATGATGGAATAAAGTTGGAGAGACTCCATTTGTGTCTCCAGTGGAATCACAATCGGACTGCAGAGAGCCGACGTCAGCGAACGCGCGCACCGTTTCTGCTTTAACTGAGCAAAAGCTGCTTTAATATCTGCGAAGAGAGTCTTTCTGAACGCTGCTTCTGTGTTTCATTGCATTACATATGACAACCAGGTGGATTTCATGGGATGCGAATCATTTTCCATGCCCAGACTTGTTATCCACAAACGTGGGCTTTAATTATTCATCATTAACACAGTTTTCTATGGACATCAGCATTCAGCTCTGGATTGAGTTTCAAAAATATCCCCTTAAATTGATCAGTCTGCAGAAAGTCTGATGTGAGCACAATATCCAGGAAATGAAAAGCATCGCTCACCTGGGGCCCGGCGTGACCTTCAGAGTGGGAAAACCGGGAGCGACTGTCTACGAACTGGACTGGAAGCGCAGCAATGAATCATTCATTTGTTTGGTTAGTCAATCATTCACGTAGTTTAAGAAGAAAAAACATCACAAACTATAGGCCAGACAAGAAGAAAACACCCAGAACCACTAGCAAACACTCCCAACCTCCCTTTAGCATGAAGACAACATGAAATGAAAATTTACCCTTTTTCTTTTTTTTTTTTTTTTAATGCAAATGCATTTTTACAGATCATTTATCCATGCATGTTTAATTTTTTAAAAATGTCTGGCCCTCTTCATGTGAAATCTAAATGTCAGAACTGGATCTTCTTCTCTCTGTGTGCAGGTTTCTCCAAGTATTCAGTGCTCTTAAACTCCACCCCTTCAAGCTCACGCCCATCTGCGTTCAGATGAGAGCCACACCCCCACACCTCAACATCCGGTCGCAACTTTAGTCCCGCCCTCTATTTTTTCTATTTCAATGATCTGTAACACAGTGTTTCATTGTGATGTTACTAAACTAGCATCCAGATAGCATTGTTCTGAACTCAGAGCGCAATAGCAAAAAATATAATAAAAAATAAACTAAAATTTAAACAACTTAATAATGCTTGGCAACCATTCAGAACTCCACGCACACAACTAACAAAATATGTTCTAAGAACCTTGTGCTAATGTTTCCTTTAGGTTATGAAATCTTAATTTCTATTGTTCTCTAAACATTTAAAATGTTTAGTTGTTTAAATGTTAAAAACTTTTATTGGCTATACCGTTGTTTTTTATTGGTTCCTTTAAGGGAACATTTGATTTTATAATTTTGCAAACATTAGGAACATTATTTATGAATGTTCTGAAACAAGTAGTAACAACAAAGAGAAAAAAAAGTTGGATGAATGTCCAACTGGAAAAAAAAGGGGAAAAAATGTTGAGAATATTGTTATTTTTAAGTTATATTTATGGGCTTTTTACATCTTTATTGTGAGTGGACAGTGTAGAGCTGACAGGAAAGAGGGGAGCAGGATCCTCGAGGCGGCAGTTGAACTCGGGTCGCCGTGAGCGCAGTTGCGCTATATGTCGATGCACTAACCACTAGACTATGGGTGCCGACAAGAGAAGAGAGTATTATTAAAGAGCAGATAACTTTGAATGAATGTTCCGTTAATGTTACTGGAAGAATGTTTGTTCAAAACTCTGAGCAAACATTCTGAGAATGTTTCCTGTTAGCTTGGCAGCCCCCTAGCAACTACAAAGCAATACCCTAGCAACCACTCAGATCATCCTGGCAGCCACTTAGCAACTATTTATTTGTCCACCTTTTAATGAGGAACAATGAACATTCTTTAATCCTAATAGTTAATTGTCATCTATTAGGAAAAAGAAAAATGTGCATGAGTGAATGTGTGGTGATTCTGGTCAGTGTCGGGGCAGGTGTGTGTGTGTGTGTGTGTGTTGCCTGTCCTCAGAGACGTACCCGCTCCATCTGTTCCACGCACCTCAGAGTTTCACCTGACAGCTAATTAATAACCAGCTTACGAGCAGCCGGACGAACTCTCCAACACATGCCACCTAATGGCCGCGCATCCCTCGGCCCGGTCCAGCTCACACCCGTCCAGAGATGGAGCAACACCGAACCGCTGGAGGCTTTTGATCGATCGCTTCTATTAGAAACATATGGCTTCTTGATTCTGGTGACAGACGCTCCTCGTGCGGCTCTGAAGACCAGCAGAAGTTCTGATGAATCCAAACTCAGCAACAATGAATCTGATTTGTGTCAAAATCGGAGAAAACAGATTTCAGAAACATCCTCCTGTGCTCTTTGTTAAGCTGTCGGCATCGTCCTGAATAGACATCAAAGGCATCGTGTATGAAATTAGCGTAAATAATTAAAATATGCATATTGCCACCCGAACACGTGACACTGCTGCGTTTAGCAGCAATAGATTCAAGGAAAACAGATAAACAGACAGTACGCGTCAACAGTATTGTTTTTCAATAAAAATCCATAAAGCAAGGCTAAAATCATCTTCTAATAAGAATTTTACAAAATCTATTACAAGTCTGTTCTTTTTTATAGCTTCTGGTTTAATACCTTTTTGATGTATACAGTATGCATATTTATATACTCCATCAGTCTCCGTGGGTTTTGATGCAAAAAAGTGCACTGTATTTTGTTACAGGTAGATGTATTTTACCAAAAGTGGGTTCTTGCAAACCCAAAATGTTTTTTCTTTGGCACTTTAAAATGCAAACTTTTAAGAGTGAACAGACCCCGATGATTCCTGCTTCTGAGAACCCCGGAAATGTGGAAAAAGGCCCATTGCTAATTCTTAACATTTCATTTTGGGCAAAGCCTACACGATGTCAGAGGATCAGGAAATCTGTTACAGAGGAAGAGCAAGATTTCCATTTAATGTAAAAACATACTGACTAATTATTCACGCCGTAGTCCAGAATCATGCGGTAACAACGTAAACAGAGTATTTTTAAGATTAAACTCATCTGCTTGAGATGCTTTTTTTTGTCTTTATTTGCATACAGGATCTTGATGTTACCCGAAGTAATGCAAATGAAAAGCAGTCAGGTCGCATTGCTTTCATACGGCAGTAATTGGAATGGATTGCTGATTAAATGTAGGCAGTAATTAGTTATTTGTCCTGAATTCCCCCTAATCTGACAGAGACAAGAGTTTTGGAGATTCTCTGCAAATGTTGCACCGAATCAGTGCAATACTGAAATGTAACCAGCATCCGACTCTCAACAATATGTTTTGTAATACAGTTTTTAAGTGTCTTTGTGTTATTTTTGGAGTTTCCTGTGAGTGTGTGTGTGTGGTTTTAGCCCCCATCTGTGCTCCAGGCTGCAGTAGACAGGTGGAGGGTTACAGATTTACCTGAAGGCTCCTCAGAGGAAACACACTGCAAAGAATCGCAGCAGAGGAAATTCATTGCATCAGTCTGTCCAAACTCTCAAATAAAGCTCAGAAACTGAGAGCTGAATGACAGATAACGAGGCGTGTAGGTGTTACAGGAAACTTGGATAAACAGGAGAAATGCAGAGAGCTCAGATTCTTCTCGAAAATTCAACATGAGGGCCAGGGCTGGGGTCACAGGAGGTGAAGCGCGGGGTCACTGCAATACGGGCCCATAGGGAAGGGGGAGCCCAAGGAGCTGATCACTAAAGCAAAGTATGGGGTCATAGGGTAAAGGTTTATGTCAAAGGTCAAAAAAGAGGGGTCACAAGTCAAGTCAAGTCACTTTTATTTATAGAGCGCTTTTAACAATACAGATTGTGTCAAAGCAGCTTTACAGTATTAAATAGGCAACAGTGTGTCAATAATGCAAAAGGACAACAGTAAACACTCAATTTTTTAGTTAAAGGCAGTTTATCATTGAATTCAGTGATGTCATCATCCAGCTCAGTTCAGTTCAAATAGTATACAGCATCACTGGAAATGAAGTGCCCCCTACTAAGCAAGCCAGAGGCGACAGCGGCAAGGAACCAAAGCTCCATCGGTGACAGAAATGGAGAAAAAAGCCTTGGGAGAAACCAGGCTCAGTCGAGGTCTCCTCTTGCCAGACGAACCAGCAGTTTGTTCCATGTTGCAGCAAAGTCAGATTGTGCAGAGGACTCGTCAGGTTACTGGTCTTGTGCCGATGACCGTCTAGTTGACGTGGTCTCCACTGACATTCGCTGAGTCACAGGAGAAAGGCAGTGGTCAAAAGCCACAAGAAATGTTACAAAAAAAAACTAAAGGATGGTGTCACAGATGAAGGCTGGGGTAAAAGCAGGGCTCACAGGGCAATGATACAGTCAAAGAAAGTGAAGAACAGGGTATCAGGCCAGAGGTGGTGGTCAACGATCAAAAGGAGGGGTCACAAAGCAAAGATAGGGTTACAAATGAGAGAGAATCCCAGAAGGCGAAGGGTGGGGCCAAAAGGTGGGAGGGGTCACAAGGCAAAGGCAGTGGTCAAAAGGAGGTGTCACAGAGCAAAAGATGGGAGGGGGGTCATACAAGGTGAAGGGTGGGGTCACAGGCCAATTTTTTGGTGGTCAAAGGTCAAAAAGAGGGGTCAAAAAGAAAAAGGGGTGGCCATGAAGCAAAGGACAGGATCACAGATTAATGATGGGGTGATGGGAAAAAAATCGAGGTCACAGTGTGAAGGATGTGGTCAAAGAGTAAAAGGGGGATCTCAGGAAGTGGAGTGTGGAGTCATAGGTAAGGGTCACTGCAAAGGAGACATCAAAGAGCTGTGTTGCTTCAGGTGCGTATTGCGACGGTTCCGAATTCAAACGTCCGACGCGTGTCCCCAAAAGTTAATGCTCTGTTGTGTTGGAAATGCCCCCTACACCAAACCTAACCCTAAACCTACCCGATAGTGTTAGTGAATGCAAAAGCGATATTAAAACACCTTTGCTGAGCAACCATGCTAATTTAACTTACTTCTAAGCGGGTTTGAGCCATTTTGTCGAACCATAGTTTCACGGGATTCGTACGGAACCCTTCACCTCACAACTGCAACATGGACCAGCTAATCATGGTATTGGGGATGTTTGATTATAGGGCTGGGACAGTGAACCTTGAGGCCCCTGCTCTAGAAAAGTGATTTCCAACCCTAGTCCTGGAGCTTCCCAGCGCTGCACGTTTTAGATCAGGGCTATCAGCTCTGGCCCACGAGGTCCACTTTCCTGCAGGATTTAGCTACAGCCTTGATCAAACTCACCTGCCTGTAACTTTCTAGTAATCCTGAAGACCTTGATCAGGTGGGTTTGATTAGGGTTGGAGCTCAACTCTGAGTGTGTCAGATAAGTGAGTCGTCTAAAATGTGCAGTGCTGGGGGGCTCCAAGACCAGGTCTGAGAAGCACTAGAACAGGTTAGCCTCTGCCAAAACAAGAGTTTTAGTCTTTAGTCCAGACTTAAGCATTGCCCCACTTAGTCAACAAATGGCCTTACATCATAATGCCCTGAACTGTTTGGAGGTTTGAGGGTTGAAAACTAACCAGAGCCAGAGATGCAGCAGAGTTTGGCCTCCCGTAACCTAAGCACGGGGAGAACCTGTGTCTGACCCTGTATGAGCTTGAAGGAAGAAATCCTGTTAGACAGTCCACTTGACCTGTGAGTTACAGAAAGCACACTGAGGTGATCATGTGTTGTGCTGAAATTCCCATGTGCTGTTCTTCTGTATATTTTATGCCTGCTGAGGATTTTTGAAAAGAATCACTGGATTAATTGCATTTGGTAATGCCTAGCTTAGTCTGGACTTTGCTGTTAGATTTTGAGCTGAGTTGAGTTTCGTGTTCTCTTTCTTCTTCTTTTTTTCACATTGTGAATAGGGACTATTTTTGTTGACTGTGATGCTGGCAGATCTATTCTTTGTTTCCCTAGTGTAACCAGCCTACAGTTATCCTCAGGAACATCGAGTGGCAACTCGGCAAGAACTCTGCTGCTGGAGTCATGGACTGGAGATTTCGTATTGAAAAGAAAACAGGGCGCTCTCTTAATCTGTTTTACTCGCTCTTATCTTGGTAATCCTTGTGAAAAAGAAGTACACTTTAACATTCCTTACAAAAAAAATAAATAAATAAAAATATGTGGCCTTGATCCACTAAATATTGGCATATTGAAGATTTGAATACCTGTGACTCAATTCCATCACGAGGTGCATTAAAATGTAGCTGATATTTATCAACAACACAGAATTACTGATTTCCTCTTCCATTATTTGTTTTGTTTCTTGTGCATCTGTGTTGTAGCTGCTTTAATATACAGTGATATATTATGCATAATATTTGCTTAAACATTTATGCCTCCATCGCACTAATGTTTCGTTAAATGTTAAATATTTAGTTAACGTCAGACATCATATATACTGCAACGACAGCAGCGAGTGGTTAGATATTTGGTTTACATTTGTCGAGATTCATTTAGAGGCTGAAGAGATGACAACATTTCCAGTTAAAGCGAGCAGCTAATTCTCACGGGTGCTTTCTGGGACTTTCTAAAGCGTTGGAACGATTTGAGGACAGACGGGACAGTCCTCGTCACGGCCAACAGTCTGGGCGGCGTTCTTACTACTGAAGAAGGGAACGAACGGGCCGAGACTCAGAGACCCAGTGAACTGGGCTCTTTTTTTTTTGCAGCTTTGGCAATACATACTTTCATTTTGTTTTACTCCACCTTTAGCCGTCCATCTGACGCAGCATTCCTCCCTGGAGCGTCTGTGCAGGTGAATCTGTGAGTGAGGTACAAAATAGGGCCCGAAGCTCTTTTTCAGGGAAAGGAGCTGCTTAGAAAATGTTGATCGTGAACCTCAGGAGGTCAACTAAATATTTCATGAGCTCCCATATTTTACATTTCTTTTATAGGAGGTTTGAATTACATCTACGGTTTTTAACCCTAACCCTATGGTGATTTTCCAGTCATCAGTGAATGCTATTATTTCATGTTACAATTAAATGGCTTGCACGTCTGATACATGTTTGCTTTTTCATCAACGTCACTTAAACTTCACTTAAACCATTAGTGAAATGGTTAATGTAGGCAGTGTTTTTGCAACTTGCATTCAGGTCTTGTTAAGAAGAAGTACACTAAAAATGCACATTCAATACAATTATAATACTATACAGTACATTTTAAATCATGTTTTAATAATCTTTTGTGGTGTTTTAAAGATGTACACTTATTTTGATGTGTTGGCTAACATACTAAAGCATATGTAAGTATCTGATTATCATTTTAACTGTAATGTGCTATTCGATATTACATTTAAAGTCAGTATACATTAAATGACATTAAAAGTCCTGCTTAAGTGGGTCAAAAACACTAAAGGAGCGGTTAAAAAAAATATTGACTGTGGATTTCGAAAATTTCAACTAAATATTTTATACAAGGCTTGTGTTTTGTTTTGTTTTTTTGGTTTTTACAGTTTGGGTCTTGTTTTGTCTTGACTTTGGCATTTTCAGGGTCACAGGGTTCATCTGTCACTCAGAAGTCGTCAATTTGGGATCAAAGCACGGTGTTCCCCATCAAAACCACCGTACTGTACGGACATTTTCGACAGAGAGCTATTTCCTGGAGAGCGGCAGTACTTACAAGCCGTCAAATCCAAATCAGAGAGATTTCTGACTGAACCCACTGATCACCGCTGTATTGAAGCACACCGTGTTGGCTGCTCTTCATCACATAATCACTATACGTTTCTCCGCTACATCTGAGAGGAAATCCTGAATAACCCTCAGATTTTATGTACTGCATCAATCAGTGCTCATTATTTATCAGTGAATGATAAATAATAATGCTTTGTTTAGCTCGGCTTCCAACCATTTTTTTTCTCTATAATATCTTGGCTCAGATATGGATATGATGTGTAAAAGCAGAGCGATGGGTCAGGACGAGGCGTCTCTCAAAGCCAGGAGTAAGAGCGTAGCGCTGTCTCGGGGAGCGCGGGAGAAGGCCGGGAATATAAATGTTTAGTTGAGAAGTGCTCAGCATGTGAAGCCTCCACAATTAAGACTGTGTGGAAGCCGCCAGAATCCTGATGGCGCTTCAGAGCGCAGGTGTTTGTTCAGTATTCACAGAACGCTGCCACAGAAAGAGACAGACTTCTAAGCATTAAGTCATTAGAGATTTTAATTGGCAAGCGACTAATGGTTGCTAGACAAACTTCACAGAATGTCATTTAACAATGTGGATATTTTCAGATGCAAAACGCATCGGCACCAGATCAGGTGTTTGCTGGCAACCGCTGTTACCTCAGGGAGCAAAACTTTGTCAGTCAAGTAAAGCAGTGTTTTCCAATGATTTGACTTCATTTGAAACTAAAAGAGCTCTAGACGAAACGATCCTCTGTCTCTGTAGTCATCTTGGATATTACTGATCATCGATGCATGTTATTATGTTACATTATAATTGAATTAAATGACTTGTTCCTCTTCTGATACACATTTGCTTTTCACTGACGCCACTTAAACGGCACAGACTTAAGTGTTAACCATTAGCGTTTTGGCAAATGTGCAATCAGCCCTTGTGAAAAAGTGCACTTTAACTGCAATAAATGTGCACTTGTAATGTACTTCAAATCTTAAAGGTATTAAAAAAAACAGCATTTGCGGATAAAAGTGTACTTAAGTGTGTTACGAAAAAAAAGGCCAAAATGAGACACTTTTATGACCCACTTAAGTAACCTTGAACACACAATGAACACTATTAGCAGTAATGAATTATATGTTGCAATCAAAAGCAAAATTCGGTAGTGCTGTATGTTGTTTCAGGCTTGGCATCATCTGAGGTCCTCTGTGGGGTTGGCATCATCTCTTCTGAGGTGTTCTGGATCCAGACTGGAGCTTGTGTAATTCCTAGTTAGAAACAGAGGTACAAATACGGACATAATTAGTGTAGCTGCTGTTCCAACCAAGCAAAACGATTTGTTCAACCCAAGCTAAAGAATAATGATGTGCGTTTGATCAGATATAACTGCAGTGCAAGATTATGAGATGCAGTATTTGAATGCTTGGCTAAAGAGATGTGTCTTTAATCTAGATTTAAACGGAGAGAGTGCATGTGTCCGATCTCCGAACGCTATCAGGAAGACTATTATAGTTTGGGAGCCAAATGCGAAAAAGCTCTACTTCGTTTAGTGGATTTTGCTATCATAGGTACTACCAAAAGTCCAGAGTTTTGCGACCTTAGGGAGCGTGACGGATTTTGTGTTAATCATTGTGTGTTAATAATCTTTTGTTGTGTTTAAGGAAGGACATTTATTTTGCAGTGCTGACCAACTTACTAAAACATGTAACGAACTTAATTACATTTTCATTTTACAAGTATTTTAAATGTACTAAATTACACAAAAGTTACAACAAAAAAAAAAAAAAGTAAATACACGCCACACTAGTTTCAAAAGAAATTGCAGTATATTTTAGTTTGTCATTAAATGCTTGTCAGTATGTTCTGCGGTACTTTAACTATAATATTTGAAAGACGACATAAGTAATTATGAAATTACACATAAAGATCTTACTTAAGTGGGTCAAAAGCACTCTAAAGTTCTAAAAAATAATTGCACTTAAGTAATATAAACAGGCCTACAATTAACATGCAATTAAATTCCCAGAAACATTAAATTCAGTATATTCCGTTATTATTATTTCCATAATAAGTAGGCTTTAAAGGAATGCTAAAATGTGCTGTTTTCCACTGTTTGTCTCCGTCCTCGATCATCTTTCACTCTGAAAAGCGTCACATTAAGGAAGTTCAGTGGCTTGTGAACAGGTGTTAACTTTTAACCTGCTGTCTAGTATCTGATATCCTGCAGTCAGTGATTATAAATGATGTCTGAAATATTAAAGTCTTCAGCATACAGGATGAGTAGAAGGCCGATTTCAGGCGCGGTTCTTATGAATGTGTTGTTTCTCTTTATATGCTGAGATTGCGAGCGACTCGAGTTACACCAGTTACAGTTTTAACTCATAATAATAACCCGCGTCCCGAGATGATGACAGAGGAGAGAGGGAGAGAGAGAGAGAAAAACAGCAGTGGTTTATTAAATTCGTGCAGTTGAATATTTCCCTTCTCATACGTGACCCAGATTCAAGACCCAGGCAGGCGTTCGTGGCTCATGACAGAGTTTTACAGGTCTGTATCCAGATGAATAAGGCGAGGGGACAGAAGCGCTGCTCGCGGTGACCGGAGCGGAGGATGATGGGAGCCGCAGCACATGCGATCCGGCCGCTTTGTCTGCTGTTTGTTCAGGAGCTGCTGCTCTCGTTTGCCCTGCAGCCAAACACAGCCCATCTCCAGCATCCGAGACACTGTAACTGTATTTCTCTCTCCTTCCTGAGAGCTTTCTAAATTTAAACCGGCCCTTGCAGTCATGTGTTTGAGTTGTAGAGCGGCGAATAAAGGCAAACGAGCCGCGCCGGAATCAGACGTTCACTTCCTGGACTCGAATTCAATTAAAACCTTTTGTCGTGCCTCTTTTTTAAAATGAGACTCTGACTCACATTCAAACACAATATAACGCACACGTCATTAATAGAGAGAAAAATGAGCCGTGTCTCTGTCTGTCTGACATTATTCTGCTCTCTCTTCAGACGCTAACGGTAAGTGACATGTCCGTCTGTGTGTGTGTCACCGGCTGACCTGAAGAGTCACACACACACACACACTCAGCTCTTCTGCAGGTGTGTGAGCTGGAAACTGCCTTTTCATTCTTTTCTATTTCAGACGCTGCTGAATCTTCACCTCATGTGTGAAAACACAGTGAAGCGTCACAATCACAGCTCTTAAACCGCCTTACTTTATGCTGAATGATCACTAAGTACTTTAAAGATGCAGAACTCGTGGTACATGTCCATTAAATTATAATAATACAGAGACACTTTTTGTTAGTGTTCTCCAAGCTAACGGGGAACGTTCTGGAAAGGTTCCCTCAAAGTTGTAAACAAACATTCTTTCAACATTATCTGGTCCCCCATTCACAAAACATTTTAAGGCTAAAAGTAGCTCATAACCTGCCAATTTAGCAGAAAATCTAAAAAAATAATGGACGTGTCAGTCCTAAATGTAGGACTCCACATTTTTTGCTCTGAGTGTATTGCACTAAGCGTTTTAACGTTAAAACTAGCTCCTAAATCTGTGAAACGTTAGTGAAGAGGACTCCAATCACAAACTATCCTAAAATGGCTGCTGCCAACAATCTACCTCAGAATGTAAACATTTTAGAAACATTTGACGATAATGAGCTCTTAAAAAGGTCTCACCTTAATCGCAGGGGTATTATGAACATTGTAGAACTTGTCAGGGACAATTTTCTTTTGATTATATAGAAGGTGACCAATTACCAATGGAGACCAACAGGCACCATCATAGCTACCCTTAAAACCAGTACAATTACCATTATAACCAGCAACAACATTAACAATTCTCTGATGGTTTCAACTGTTTTTTTGTTTTGTTTTTCAGCAGGGCTGTTGCTGGCAGTCTGCCTCGGAACGTGATCGTTTTAGAAACACGCCACAGTTATTTGCACACGTATGTTTTCCCACGCAACGTTTTTTTGGTTTTGGAGCTTATCCCAATTCTGAATTGTCCTTTGATTATATTCTTGTTTTTATTAACAAGTTGGACAGTCTGCATTTTAAAATCTTTGTTTGAATGTGGCAACATTTTTATACTCTCTCATTTTTCCTACACTCTTATAGGTTAAGATCTCTCTCTATTCCTTATAAAGTTTGTCTCAGCAGCTTTGTGAAAAGATTTTAAGAGAAAACTCTTACCTAAAAACTTATTTAGGATTTTGTGAATAAGTGCCCTAAGTCTTTAAGAATGTTCTTAAAACGTTAGCACAATTGTTTATATAATGTTGTTTTTTTTTTTTTTTAATAAACATTTTACTTTGATGTTTATCTGTTAGTTATTTGAGTAGCCTGTTACTTGTTTCTTGTTGAGTAAATGTTACTTGTTTCAGAACGTTCAGAGAACATTCAAAAGTAACATCCCAATAATTGTTGCAAAATGACTAAATGAAAAGTTGCTTTAACGTTTGTATAATCAAAAAAAAAAACATTTTGTTTAGAGAACAACGTTAATACAATTTTTGTAAATGAACGGGAAAACGTTAGCAAAACGATCGTCGTCTTTTTTAGTTCCCTGTAACCCTTAGTAATCACTGTATGCACTTTAAGCATTATCTAGCAGAAGTTGTGAAATAAACGGCGCTGATTTCGCTTCTGTTCTTCTAAACAGATTACAGATGAAGACCAAATCAATCGATCAATCGATATGAGGCGTTTACTCGCAGCTGACGTGATGATATGAAATATCATGATCCATATGAATCAGATGAAGCTGTTTGTTCGGTCTCGCATGATCTCGGGTGTGTGGCGCGTTTCTCCGGCCATCCGGCGGCGCGAGGCGGAACTGCAGGCGCGCGCGTCAGTCTCGCGCGCACACACACACACACACAAGCGCGCGCGCGCACAAACAGAGTCAGGTATCTCCTCTCCGCGTGCGCGTGTTTCTCTGTGATGCTCGCGGGCGTCGGACGCGCGGATGATCGCGGCTGATTGTCAGTGTGTGGAATAAGGCGCTCTTCATCCTCATCTTCATCTTCATCCTCCTCATCGCGGCTGTTTCTGGCTGGAGTGACAGAAAGACATAAAACCTTCCTCCGGATCCCCAGCGCACCTCTGAAGGCTTTTGGGTGAGTCTTCATCCTGTTCTTGATCTTCATCAGCTTCTTCTTCATCATCATCCTCCTCATCTTCCTCGTGCTGTACTGATGATTGTGTGTTTCTCTCGTGTGTTTCAGTCAATGGTTTGTGATCTTCAGCGTTTGGAGTAAGTACAGATACTTTCACTCTCTGTAAGTGTGTGTGTGTGATCGGGACATGTGTGCACAAACTCTCAGTGTGTGTGTGTGTGTGTGTGTTAGAGAGAGAGAAATGAGCTTAGACTCGTGAGTGTCGTTCAGGAGTGTGTAAATGTGTGTGTGAACCGGACATGTGTGCAGGAAGTGTGTGTGTGTGTGTTTCAGGTTTGTTGTTGTTGTGGGATTTCTGTGTCTCTAATAATGATGATGATGATAAAAATGTCAGAAAAGCTGTAGTGAGACACAAATCAGCCGCTGTGTGTGAGCGATGAGCACAAACTTACATCTGTGATTCTGTGAGGAGTGTATCGTGTGTGTGTGTGTGTGTGTGTGTGTGTGTTCTGGGTCAGTGGTGCTGCTGCGGTTGGTCATGGGATTTCTGGGTCTCTGATGATGATGATGAAAAATGTCTGATCAGGCAGAAAAGCTTTGGTGGGACACAAGCTCCAGTCACTGGTCCAAGTGTGTGTGTATAATTAGGGACAAAATTTGTCTCCAAAAGTGAGATAAATCTGTCAAATCCTTCTTCTGGGGACATTTTAATTTGGATGATCATCGTACTGTACATATATTATGTATTCATTAATATTTATTTATATTCTAGAAATGCATGACTTTTATTTCAGGTTCTGTTTGTAGCATCCATCGTCACGATCTTCATCAAAACGGACCGAGGGCTGATCAGATGTGCTCATTTGCATAAATGAGTGCGTGCGTTCGAGGGAGTTTGTGGTCATTCTGAACTCTTGAGGAGGTTTTTTGCTGATCTCAGTCGAATCTCACGCTGTTCTCGTCAGCGTCTCATGTGCTTTGTGATGTAAATTAATTTTATCTGTTCACATGAATGACTCTGGGCTCAATCAGCAAACACTCTTAATTAAAGAGAGCTGCTGCTCCACACCTTCATCATCATCATCATCATCACTCAGACTGAGATTTGATTTGACAGTGCTGTCTGTGATCACTGCTGTGTTTCTCATTATTTCTGCTGTTTTCAGGCTGTCGTGTAGTTTAGAGTGTCTGTCTGTTCTGTAGTTGATCTGTTCTCTCTCAGGCTCCGGTGATGTTTTTTTTTTTTTTTTTTCTGTATCAGTAAAGCAGCGGCTTACAGAACAGTGGGATTTGGGACTGTGTGTGTGAGTGTGTGTCTCTCTCTCTCTCATTCATTTGGATTGTGGGATCCTGCGAGTGCTGTGATTACTGGCGGAGCGGCGTCGGGCTCGTGGATCGGGATAAGGCATGTTCTCTTCATGGATAACGCCCACGGCTCTCTGCTCGAAGCGCTGGGCTGTTTAAAGCTTGAAGCGGAAAGATAAAAACTAAAATGGAAAATGTTTTTAGGGGAAGAGCTGCTAACGGCTCAAATGTTCATGCAAACAGCGAGAAGATTGATGTTTCTCTCTGACTGAGTTTAGCTTGGAGATGTGCAGCGTTTGTGAAAGTCAGGGCTGAATCTGCTAACATCTCTTTAAATGTGTTTAATAACATGTGCGGTGGAATGAAAGCGTTTGAGTTTGAGCTCAATTTGTTCTGACCGTTAAAACGCCACAGCCTGAATATTTCACAGTGTGTGTGTGTGTTGCTCTCATCCCGCACACTCGTTTTGTGCAGTTATGTCATTCTTTTGAGCAGCAGCCACTCTCTCTCTCTCTCTCTCTCTCCACACTCTCTCTCACTCTCACACACACACACACACACACACACACACACAATGTTTATATTGGGATGCAGTGACAGGTGATTTGACCTACTTGCTGTCTGACGTTTTCAGGAGATTCACTTCTATCATAAATATGTATGTGTGTGTGTTTCTCTCTGTGGAGTGTAAATGAGCAGCTGATATGAAATACATTCGAGTAGCTAACACACTGGTGTGACATCTAAACTAAACACCATCTAAAAAACAGCATTTTTTTCTTTTCTTTTTTATTTCTCTCAGTCTGATGAGTTCATATATGCATGCAGAAAGAGTAAAGAATTACATGAAATTACATGATAAAACTAATGAAAAATGCTGACACAAGCTGTTGAGGAACCTTGGGTTGAATCCTGTAAGAAGTGTTTTTTTTTTAATTATATATTAATTTATTTAAATTCTTCCTACTATATGTATGCATATGTCAGTATATTTAAAAATGTGAGATTTTTGGCAGATAAGTAAATCAGTGAGCACGAGTAGTCTTGCATAAGTCACATATTATTAGTTTTATCAAAGCATGATTGTGTGTATTTATTTTTATTTATTTATTTATTTTAAATTGGAGTTGCAATTGCATTCACCAATAAATTAATAAAAAAAAAAAATAATACAAATAAAAACATTTTTTTTAAAGTATCTTGTGCATTATGATGGGAATTTTATGACGTTCTAAATGTAGTCTTGTCGATCATCATCGTCACAAGCGTATATCAGCAGCAGTCATTAGGCCGTGTCAGCGATGTCTTTCCAACATCCCTCCACCGGCCCATCTCTATTCTAGGCTACGGCACCTCGTTCTATCCCATTCTGTAGTCCGGAGTGGTTGCTCAGAGCTGGAGCCGAATCATGGGCCTGAGCCCCTCCTTCAAGGCCAGCAAGCCAAATTTGTCAGGACAGGATGAGCAGATCTTGTGAAACAAGCAATGGGTTACTTGCTCCCTACGTCATCTGATTACGTCATGCATGTCATCCCCAACCCTGCTGATCTGTGTAGATCTGTCACTTAATTATGAGCTGATTTGTCGTAGCGTCTTTCTTATGAGCTGTTCTTATCTTTAATGTTATTTTTTGTTGGTTTTCGTTGTCAGCAGCTAAGCTGCATCTGCTGTGGCAGTATGAATGTACTGTTATTTGTCTTGCTAATAAAGCACATTAAAACTGAAGCGGAGGGGAGGGGGGTGGAGGTGGACGGCAGGCTGGTCTCACTGTGTGATCGACCATCTGCTCTCCTCAACTCGACTCGCAGAGGGAAATAATGAGGAGTGAGCGATAGAAAGAAACAAGGAAGAACAATGAGGAAATCAGAAACTGGGAGAGCGCGGCAGGCGCAGATAGTCATGTTTCTGTTCACCTGCTCCACCTTTGCTCTGATGAGACTAATTAAACACAACCGCTACCTGTCTCTCTCTCTCTCTCTCTCTCCGTGTCTCTCTCTCCTACGACACACTAACATCCTGTCCATATGTTCTCTACGCTCCACACGCGCTCCCCAGCTGAGATAACTCCACCCACTAGGTAAGATGACTCCACCCATCCGATGATATAACGCCACACTGTGAGATGACTCACACGCATTAGAGTGAGATAATTTTGGCCAGCTCTTCCTCGCCAGAACAAGAACTAGAGTCCCAGTGGGTTGTGTGATTATGTGAAGTTTGTCATATTTTGGCATAGAAGTCTGACTACGGACAAGTTTGAGGAAACACACATGATCATTTGGTGTCATCCGTGCTCAGGAGGTTTGGGTGAAGAGCAGATCCCATGAGCTTTATTCACGAGTGTCCTCTGGCGGCGGTGCCGTCGGCACCCATCGGGAGTCCTCTTGGAGGAAATAGACAGTATAAGATATGGAGAGGACTGTATTCAGGAGAGGCCTGTCTCCAGACAGATACAGATATTAGACAGGAACGATCATCTGTAGGAGACACTGAGGATGGATCAATCCGTGGCTCTTCATTTCAGCGAACCTGTGTGAGAGACACCGCCGCTGTCCATTAGTCTGGACACCTGTCTCCTCCACAGCCTCTTCCTCCGGTGGGTCTAGGTCAGACCCAGCTTGTTCATCGACTTGTGCATTCTGTCTTTACCCCAAAGGTGCATTCCCAATAAGAAGGATGTCTCAAGTTGTAGGTATCAAATTGTTATCCTCAAAGATCGAATTTTGGCTAGAGTAAAGTTAGTTATGGCGCTGGTCGTCGAATCTGATTTGGTCGAGCAGCGACTCGGCAGTGCTGATATTTATCCCAACAGCAGTGTAACATTTCACTGTTTGTATGCCTCCACTTTGTCAGCCTTCACATTGTTCCAGGTCAGACAAAGTTAGTGGTGTGGAAGTGGAGAAAGGGTTTCAGTGCGTCAGTGTTTCCTCTGACTCTACGATCGCTTGGGCCCTGTCCCAAATGGCACATTCGCTTGAACTTTCGATCTTGCAGACGTAAAGCCTGTTTCCACCACAGGAACTTTCCCCAGGAAAAAGGGACTTTGGAGTGTGTTTCCACCGCAGGAACCAGGATCTAAATAAAGCTTCTGCTCGTGAGGTAGTTCTTTTTTTAAAAGGTCAGGAACTTTCGGTGGTGGGACTTGGGCACTGAACATGGCAAAACATGATGCATTCGATAGTACGGTAGACAGTTGGTACACTTTTGGCTTTTTCCGTTACCACAGCAAAACTAAGGACTGAAAAGTGATTTTTTTCAATGACATTTCCTTTACTCGTCTACTAAAATATTAATAATTATTAACATCCATAAGTAGGTCATATTTGCCACAAATAGCTCATAAACACAAGCAGCTTTTTTATTCCGACTGTACCCACGTTGGGTACACTTGGAACAGTACCCGAGTACATTTGAGACGCCCATCCGTAATGCTGTAAAGCTGCCTAACCAATTCATTGCAAATGTAAACTACCTTTAAAAATGAGAATTCAACAGTTTTTATTTCCATTCAGTATTTTATTTGATTATTTGTTTAGTTAAAAGTAGCTCATTTGTAAAACATTGTACACTAATGGCAAAATGCGATACAATATTTAGTTTCAGTTCGTCATTTTAATAGTAACATTTGAAAAGTTGAGTACAGTAAACAGTAAAACAGTAAAAAAAAAACATTGAACAATTGCAAACAGCAATAATAAAACAGATCAAATGCAAACAATAACCTAATAAACATAATAAGAATAAACATAATGAGTAAATTATACACTGTGTCTCAACTGTACCCCGCAGACCACCTCGAACATTTCTCTAGATTACGATGACACAAAGTCATGCAATATGTCAGTTTTTAGAGCACAGAAACTAAACGGTTAACTTAAGTTATTTAAGGTGTTTCAAATATACCCCTGTACCAACTGTACCCTACTCACATATAAAACACAGAAAATTCACAGAAATAAGATGATGCAGTCTTATGATATTACTCACACAACTCAGGTTTGTTTATGTTGTACATACGTGGTCGCTTTGAATGACATTATCGTTGTTCCGCATTAGTGCCCCTTCCTGGACTGGGAGGAGCAGTTGCACACACTTCTATGTCACCAGACTATTTTCCTAATCTTCATGGTACTTTAGGCCTCGATTGAAATGCAGACAGCAACAGGTCTGGGGTGAAAAAAGTTCCTGGGACAAATTGTTCCAGGTAATTTTGGTGGAAAAGCAGCTTTGGTCACCACAAACCCGTGTCCATTAAGTCCACAAGACCATAGAGTATACTATTTGTCATTAGGGGCTTTCGCACCATGTACTTCTAGGGACTCAGTTCTGGACTAGCTAGCATGGTAGTTTCTAGAGAACCAATTTCCCCCTCGGGCCATTTTCCTGGTTAAATTTGCACAATTTACGTGATTGTAACAGCAAAAAGTTGGGATAAGAGATGAAATCTTCTATGACAATATGCAATGTTACATATCATTGAGGCTGAGAAAAAAAACACAATGTTGCAGACAACAGATAAATGCCATTATTGCTGTTTTCCATATGCGTGGAGTAAATAATTTTTAAGTAATTAATTTCAAGTAATTTCCATAGCTTTTTAAAAATTTCGTACGCGTTTGGCCAGTCAGCGTACACTTACATCACTGGTAGTTTCTGTAGAACTGTTTTAGACCCTACTGTGAAGTAGGGTCTGTTATTTTTAACATAATTTACATTATTACAATACACTTCTTCCAGCCTGGCACAAATGACTTGATTAGTTTCGGGTTTAAAAACGAAATGCGTTGTGATTGGTGAACAGCTTAGACGGTGTTTCAGTACTGCCACGCCCCTCGTCAAAGAAGCGAGTTCCGTGTACAACTGTTAGCGCAAGCTAGATTAAAGCGATTCTTACATTTTAAATATGCATATTTTTCGTACAAAAATGCATCGATTTGCAACAGGCGGCCTTTTATTGTAGTCCAAAGGCGCCGTTCGTTGTAGTTCTTGAATAGGGCTTTTTAAAAAACGAAATATCTCCCTTTGGAGTGGACTTTGAGATTAGTACCTCTGTAGATCTTTTTTATGCCCAAATATACACACCACACACTGACTGAAGTTCAAAAAGTGAAAAAGCATAATAGCACCCCTTTAATTTAGTTCCCCCAAACAGTTCCTACAACTAAATGCGTCTCTAGTTCCTGCGGTGTGAACACACCAAAAAGCGGGTACTGCTGCCAATGGTTCTAAGGTTGATAGCCCCTATTATAGAATTCAAAATGGCGCTCATACACACCCCCTTTCCCGGCCTCTATGCAGCCTTGATGCACACCTCTGCCAAGCCCATAGTGAGGCAACATATCCCTGACAATCAGGGTTTCATTTGGGACAGGGTTTCTATCGCTAGTGATTGGTGAGCAGGAATGAGAGGACCCGGAGTATATCTGGAGTGAGTGAGCTCTGAGCGGGAAGGGGAGCCTCTCTGGACTGTTTGTTGCTTAGCGACACAAAACTTGGTGCTTTTGGGTCTCAATATTTAAGTACTCTATATGAATTATTTGTCTGTGTAACTGTTACGTAAAAGGCAAAACCAAGTCTTACAATGGCGATGTCTCGCGTGCTCTCTTCTTGCAGGAATCTGAAAACAATCTTGTGATTAACATCTCAAAGCTTCATGTAGGCAGCAGACAGCGAGTCAGCTCAATTGTGAGCCGCAGCCTGGTAGAAGTTACGAAGCATCTTGCGGCACACACGGAATGACCTGAGCTGTCACTTGTGCCGCTCCCCACCTGCTCAGACACACACTTCTGCAGTCTCACAGTCTGTGGTCTGTCTGTCAGGCGGCGTGTGATTCGTCAGATCGTGGAAGTGTCCACCTGCGTCTCTTTCTGCAGAAGTCACAGTTCTGTCACCATGTCCAGGTGACAATTTTGGCAGCATTTGGATGACAGACAGTCCAACTTGATTCTGGGCTCCAGTAGGAGATTTCGCTGGGTTAGAACAGAGGCTTAAAGAGATAAAGATTCAGTGGAACTAGTCTCCAGTCATTAGGGATGGAGGTGGATCCTCTTCTTGGCACCGAGACCAGATGTTCCCTTTGAGCTCAGGGACTCTCACCAGACGGAGACTCCCGTTAACCAGACGAGGGGATGGATGTCATCTGGTGACTCTTTATTTTCTTGTTCACCTGCTTAGTGTAGTTACACTTTGGGTGTCATTCCAAACTATTAAAGCCTGGTTTCGTTTGGTTTGCTTCTGCGGTCCAACACGTTAAATAAATGGCTCAGCTCGGTTCAGTGGGTTTGCACCTGTGCAAGAACGTGCTCGGCTAGCGATCGTCCGTACTTTATCGCCCTCTGCTCTTCTTCTGGAGGCCTTGATGTGTTATCTTCCAGCTAACTTACCTAAGCTTCTCCCAATGCCCCCTCCTAAATGATCTCTGCTCATTCAGTGGAGCCCTTGGAGTTGCTGGCAGTGAAAGCGTACAGTATGCTGTATATACTCTCAGAATAAATGTGCAAAAATGTACCTTTCAAAGTACAACACCTTATCACTGGGGCAGTACCCTCAAGGGGACATCTTTGCACCTAATTTACACCTAAAGGTTCATAATAGAGCAAATATTGCTACTCTAAGAAACTAATATGTGCCTTTTAGGCGTAGGCAATGTACAATGATTCCACCCGGGGAAAGCTGTTGTACCCCAAAAGGTACAATTATTGCATGGTGCAGAAAGAGTCCGCTCATTAAGTACCTCATGGTCACGAGTTTGCTGAGTGTATGTTTAGACACTAACTAAAGAGTATAGGAAATATCTTCTGGTAGACTGCGGTGAGGAAACTGGTCGAAGTCAAGTAAAGTGACCCTAGAATCCACCTAGCAGAACTTGGGAAACTTCTTAACAATGCCCCGGCACCCATCTAGAACACCTTGGCGAGCAGCTAGCATCTCCCTAATAACCATTCCAAGTTTTAACCCAGTAACTGGCAAACCGCTCTGGTCTGGTCTGAACCGTCACACTATGACCTTTAGACGCTCTGTCAATGCTGGAGCAGAAAGAGACCCAAAAAGCCACACAACTTTCAGACCTTTTTCTTTGTGGATATGAACAGAATTTGTCTTTGAATGTATTCTCTTTTTTATTATTTTGGTGGTTAATTTGTGCATCTGAACACCCACTGCTTTCCTCACGGTCCCACAACTGAGACTTTTAGACTTGACGGATTTCCTCTGTGATTTCAGTTTATTATTTGTTTCTCTTGCTCACCAGCAGACACAGAACAAAGGAGTGAAAATAAAATAAACGACGGATATAACAAAACAACTGTAACACATCGAGAAGTGTTTTGCAGGAGTGCAAATTAAAACAGCATGAAGAATGGCATCCTGATAATAATAATGATAATAATTAAAAAGCAAAAAAAAAAGAGCTGGTATTGTACACAGCCAATTAGCGGATGAGTTCATGTTTTAACAGCTCATAAATTTGAGTTTTAAAACCAGTAAAAGTTGGGATCTGTGGCACCTGCACCTACGATGATGTCTTCAGTGTCAGAACGCCTGCACGGGAATGGATTTCCATTAGTGCGTATTCGTGCGTCTCTTCTGTCATCCTGAAGTAGTGATATCGCTGTATACCCAAGCCATATGCCTTTAGATACACAAGAGTGTTGTTTTTTCAGTTCTATTTCATGTACTTTATCAATTTCAAAACCATTCCACTCAGATCGGCAGATTTGCCTCCAAAACCAGAGCAATAACGGCAGACTTCATCTGGAAAATTTACCTTTGGCCAGAATGTCATTTAATTGTGGCATATTTTAGGCACAAAATACACGAACGTAGTTTTTTGCTCAAAGTCAAACATTTACTCTGCTGAAACTGAGAGCAGATCTCCAAAACACTAGAGCCTGAGCGCATCTCAAACACTCACTTTAAATAAAGAGATAAAAACATCTGCTGTAAAATCTCGATTGTACGCTGGAGAACTCTTCACCCCAGGGGAGCAGAGAATGCAGATTCCTGAAAATTCCTGCTTCCGTTCGCACGATCCTCCTCTCTCAGCAGAAACACAGGACTATTTAGCAGTTCATTATTCAGAGATTCAGCTGAAATCACACACTCTCACAGGTTGATGTGCCCTTCGACATCAGCAGCATGATGTTTTCTTTATCTCAGTGCTCTGGAGGTGTCGTTAACCTGCCTTCAGACTTTAAAAGGTGACGGACGCTGAGGTCAAGGGCTGAGTGAATTAATGACCACACTTTCATGTCTGATGTGACCTTTGACCCTAGAGGACACACTCTTTTCTTATACATCCAATGTGTTATTAGATCAGCAATCACAGGTAGCGACCAGAGTGTCTGTCATCAGAGTATCGCTGTCCTTGTGAAAAATGTGTAGTTAGTACAGAAATAATATACTCTAAAAGAATGTACTTAAGTGTGAACTAAATGAATGTTGTCTGAGACTTTACTGCATGTTATTTGCAATGAAATGAAAATGTATTATAACGTATTAAATGTATTATAATGTATTATAACTTTTTGAACTAGGACTTAAGCACATCTTCATATGCAATTTCATCGTTTCTTCTATTTGAAATTTGGTTAAAGTACTGCTAAATGTACTGACAAGCATCTATAATAAACTAAAATATACTTTAATGCCATTTCTGTTGAAACGTGTAATGTAGTGCAATTTAGTGCTTTTTTATTTTATTTTAAATGTAATATTGAATAACTCTACAGTTAAAATGATTTTCAAGTTCTTTATGTATGCTTAAGTATGTTAGTCAACACATCAAAATAAGTGTACTTCTTTAAATCATGGCACAAGTTTATTAAACATAATGATTTAAAATGTACTTTAAAATAAAACATTTATTATGACATTATTACAAAGGGCACTTTTTAAAAGTGTGTTTAGAAACAGTCATGAAAGTGTCTCTCTTTAAGTCACTTAAGTAGCCTTATTTTCATTCATATTATCTTTTTTTTTAAAATGTGGTTTTCAGTTTTGAATGCACAACTAATGCACATTCAGTTTAGTTACGCACGCGTCTTTTTCACAAGGGTGGTGCTTCCTTCAACAACACCTCATATACAGTATCTTTCAAATATTTTTCAACACTGTCAAATGCATTGTGTCAGACTGATGGCAGGTCGGCCAATCAGAGACGAGCTCGTTGTTTTGAGGAACAACACTGTTGTGCGTGTCGGTCAGTGATGATCTTGAGTTCAGATCAGAGTTAACGTGAGTTATTAGAGTAACACACACGTGTGACAGAGCTAATCTGCGTCGCGCTGTCGTGAGGTGTGTGTGTGTGTGTGTGTGTCACGCTGGGAAATGTAATTTCACTTTGACTCTTCTATCTGGTGTTGAAGGGAGTCATTCATCATCAGACTCAATGAATAACACATCACAACACAGCCATCATTACTCACATAAACACACGCTGTCTGTCTCTCTGACTGTCTCGCTCTCTGGATGGAGGACGGATCGCCGCGTGTTTCGGAGTGAATAAATCATAGCGGTTTGCTCCGCGTCGCTCAGAAACTCTCTGAGGCTCTCGTCAGAACAGACGACTGTTTATGACACGATCATTTCAGAAACCCGTCCAGAAGAACTCGCGGTTCACTTCCTGTGACTTATTAAAGAGACAGTTCACCAAAAATGAACATTCTGTGATCATGAGTGTGAAAAGAAGTGCGCTTAATTGTGTGATTCAAAGTTTTCAATTAAAAATAGGTCAAATGAAAGAAATAAAAGGCCACTTAAGTGACTTAAAAAGAGACACTTTCATGACTGTTTTTAAACACAATTAAGTACACTTTTAAAAAAGTGACCTTTGTAATAATGTCAAATTAAAAGTTATATTTCAAATTTCAGTTCACAAACTGTATTATTTGCGTAAGTGCATTTTAAATCATGACATTTTAATCATCTTTAGTCATGCTTGAAAGAAGTACACGTATTTTATGTTTAATGTGTTTTAAAATGAAATGTCATCTATAATAGCTGTCCATTTAATTGTAATTAACATGCGATTAAGTCTAAAAACACTACATTTAGTTCACATTTAATTATATTCTGTAAAGTTTATTATTTGTAGATTCTATGTTTGAATGAAGTTCACTTATTCTGATGTGTTTAATTTGTTTTGTTGTTGATTTTAAATAATTACAATTTACATGCATTTAAGCATTTGAAAACATGACATTCTCTTCACATGTAATGCTTATTCCTCAATCTATTCATTATAAACAATATAACAAGAAAAAAAAGAATGCCTGTTTTCTGATTTTTTTTTGTGTATTAGTGTTTTTTTTTTTTGCGCAAAAAAAAAAAAATCAAATATCTGATGCATGCAGTTCACCTTTATTTCTCAATGTGGCACTGTTTAATAGACAATAATGACGTGATGTTTCACTCATAATTACCGCAGGCATAAAACAAAATGATCAATCATCTTATGAAATATGCTTTATTTTATTCTTCTGTAATTGTTTTAAAATATCAAGTGTTTCTTGCTATTGCAGCAGTTAGAGATCCATCAGTGCTGGATAAATAGATCCAGGTCGCTCAAGACCCGAATATGTAATAGTGATTGGTAATGGTTAAGGGTTAAGTGTATTAAATGTATTATTTCTGTCATAAGAACTTTTTTAAAAATATGCATAAGAGCGCTTCTTTTCTCACCCTCATGACTTTCTGTCCTTTCTGGAAAACAAAAAAGACGACGCCGTGCAGCTCGCGCTCTGTATTTCAGCTCTGATACGGCTGTGAGGAACAGACTGAAATCACGTGATTATTCACTGCAAATCTTTCGCTCCTCTGAAGCTCTGAAACGCCTCGTGTTAACACCTAGAACGTTTAACTCTCTTGTCTCAGCTGTAAAAGCATCACCGAGCACAAACCGAGGGACGAGACGAGCTGACGTTCTGTGATAATCGGCAGCAGGACGCAAACGCTGAACCTGAACGTTCCTCTAAACTCCTGTGATCTGTTTGTCTGTTTCGAGACGATCGCGCCGCAAATGTTTCTATTTTTGCTGTTTCTCCTGAGACTGTGCATGAAAAATGCATCGGTTTTCTGAGCCGTTTTATCAGATCTGAGGAGCCGCAGAGACACACGACATGCAGACATGAAGCTGATCTCAGATCGTCATCTGACCGCTGGACAAACACTCACCACTAATGTATAACTAATGAGAGTTCAAATCTCAATGTTTAAACACATTATCAGCAGCCGATGGACAAAATACATAATTAATGTTGAATCATTTATAGAGGAACTGACTCTGTAAGTCCATACTTGTTCTTTATATTATTACACACAACACACAATAAAGCATGACACAAATGACTGGTTCATCAGCAAATTCACATGTTTGTAACTGTTATTGGACATTATTTGGAGATGAACAAATGTTCAGTTTTTAGTATTTTGTCATGTTTTTGCTGCTTACTGTTTATATACTATTATAACATTTATTTATGTTTTAAATCTTTTTTTTTATTTATTTTTTTATTTATTATTTTCGTTTTGTTTTATTTGTTTATTTATTTTTTTATTAAATTCTGTTTAGCTTTCTTTTTTTATTTTAGTTTTAGTCATTTTAGTACTTTAACTTATTTTTATTTTGGTTAATAGGCAATTCATTTGTCATTTTTATTTATGTATTTAAAAGTTTTTTAATTTAATTTAAATTATTTTTTCAACATACATTTTTTAGTAGCTTTATTTTAGTTAATGATAACAATGCTGGTTCGAGAAGCCCTTGAGAGAAGCTCTTTTACCATCTAGAGAAGAGTATTGATAAAAATATTCAAATTATGAGATGAATGATTTATTTTATTGAATAGATTCGATATCTTGTATTTGAAAAGATTTTATGAGCATTGAAAAGATTGTAAGGAGCAGCTCCAGTGACCCTTGTTGATCTCAGTACGACGCTCGTCTGAGAAACGATCTGAACATGCTTTCATTCACACGTGTTAGTCTCTCACATTCGGTTCATTGGGGTAATTAAAACTCTGGGGAAAATGATCGTACAGAGACTACAGGACCTAAAAATAAGAGTCTGCATTTAAAAAAGAAATAGAGCGTTAATAAGAAGAAGCTGAGAGTGAAAGAGACAGTCCTGATAGATGCTCAAACTGAGAAAAGAGACTGCAGGTTAAAGTGACCAAAATTAAAGACATATTCATCAAACAGATGCGTCTGTCTGTCAAAGACTCCGACGACTCGTTAAAGCTCCTCAGTAAAGCGCCGCTTTATTAATCATCTCAGGAGCAGACGCAGACAGAGGCAGATCTCTTGCGCTGCTGTCTGGCATGAATAATTCGTGTTCGAGACTCGTTTCACGGCGGCTCCGCGTCCGAACGTTAAAGCCGCGGTGGATGGTGGGACGGTTTGTGAGGGGCGTCTCCGTTTCACCTGAACTCTGAACTCTTCTCCAAACCTGCCGCATTGACCTGTGATTGTCGTCTCAAACTCAAGCCTCCTGCTGGATTATTGCGGAACGGCATCTGGAGAACTCGACGTATGCAGATGAGATCTATTAGAAAAGCGGCCGATCGATCGCAGCTCAGAGCGTCTCCATCAATCACACACACTTCATCTGTTATCGGACACAAAATCTGAAGAGCAGACGCTGACGTGCATTAGACGGCCAGCGGTAGATGACATTAGAGAGACGCTGATGTGATGGAGAGAGAAATCAGCCAACAAATGCGACGGGGTTTAGTGTATTAAGCTCATCACTGAGAAACTCCACAACCGCAGAGACTCTGAACGGCCCGTAATAGAAGTTCAGTGGTTCTGATACCGCACTTCTGCAGGAATGATTACTAGTGAAAACAGAAGTGCACTTTAGCATACTTTTCTAAAGAATACTTATCGTGGAAATAGTAGGGTACAGCGGGGCTAAAGGCACCGCCCGCACAAACTTTATGATTGCAGAAAAATACATATGTTTGTATTGCAAATTTATGGAGCAACAGATTTGGTGTGAAAATTGATCATACAAGTTGTTTATTTACTTTAAAAATCTCATAAATGTATGAGGTGGCAAGGGGGGCGTTTTACCTCACACACGGGGCAAAAGGCAGACAGTACTTTAGCTAAAATAATTTTTTCTAAGTTAATACTTCTTCAAAACAATCACTGAAGCAAAGTTTGTACTATTTTCTGCTTATTTTGCTAAATAAAATAATTATTTTTGTTCAAAAAATATTTTTAAAATGTAAAGATTTTGAAAGCATTGAAGGAGATCCCATAATAATTGAATATAGATTTACAGTAGTAACAACAAATGATATTTTATTATATGATATGATTAATAGCATGTTTTTAAATATTGTTTCATCCTAAACATGGTGATTATCTCTAAGGCAAACACCCAACATAGTATATGATATTTACCATCTGAACAAATCTAACAAATGGAAAAGTCAGCCTTCAATTAATGATCATGTGAATTATTGTGCCTTTCAGCCCCAACAGCAGGGGCGCTGTTTACCCCAAATACCATACTTACATATTCTTTTGTTATTTAAAAACTGCTGCTTAAAACAAAAAAAAAAAAGAAAATCATTAAGAAGACCTTTGTCTCAAGATCCATTGAATAATTTTAGTGATTCTCATTTGCTATTTAGATCTACAACGTTTTTAAAATGCCCGCGATCGCGTCAAGGATCAGACAAATTTGCATGTGTATGTGGACAAGTTTTTCTGCCATCTAGTGGTTTAAAGGAAAATAATATCAAAGGCACCTCTTACCCTGGGGCGTCTTTAGCCCCGTTGTACCCTAAATAAAAAAAATAAAAATAAAAAAGTATACTCAAGTGTGAACTGAATGTTAAATGTATTTGAGTTTAAATTTATATTAAATGCAATCAGCCAAACTTAAATAGGACTTAAGCACATGTAATTTCATAATTACTTCTATTGTCTTATATGGTTAAAGTACTGCTGAATGTACTGATAAACATTTATGAACTTTAAAGTAAAACTTGATGTGACATTATTACGAGGGTCACTTTTTAAAAGTGCACTTAAGTATAATCATGTCACTGAAGTGTTCTTTTATTTCATTTGCAAGTTTTTTTTTGTTTTTTTTTATGTACTTGTAAGATTTAAAGTACACAAGTCTAGAATGACTTTCCCTTCTCTCTGATGTCAGAAGATCCTTCTGGTTTTTGCTGTTTTTGGTCAGATCACAGGAAGAGCTGTCTGGACTGAGTTTTTCCTTGTTGAATATACTCAGAAATCGGCGTTATTACTGTAGCGGTCACGTCTTGATCACGGAGCTACTGGAAATGACGATGACGGACAATATGAAAACGTATGAATAAGTCAGGACGGTGTGTGGTCGGTGTTGAGATGAGAGTGACGGATGTGATGTAAATGCTGTGTGAACAGAAGGACAGAAGCGGAGTGACTCCACATTGAATGCGGTGTGAACGTGACAACATTGTCAGAGTTTGTTCTTCTGCTGATGTTTCACAAACAGGACTTTGCTGAAATGACATTCACTAGATAGACAGCTGAAATCACACACTTCACAGTCCTCATGTCCTCCACCAGAAGAAACAAACTGTTACTGATGCTTTCTTGATTTAAGCATAAGGTTAACGCAATTATTAAATGAGACATATACTTAATGTAAGAGTTCGTTACAGATGTATTGTTTATGTTTTGTATTTCAAGAAACGAGGATGTTTGTTTTCATAAGGTGGAAACGGTATACGAGTTTAGCAGATTTGTTAAAAGATGAGCGCTGATGTTTGTATATTTTGAGTTAATTCAGCAGTATCTGTTGTGTGTTGTTGTGAGGACTTTTATTATGCCGGGGTATGGTGAAGGTGAGAGGGAAACATCGAGCTAAATAAATAAATAAATAAAAAAGACAGTTTGGAAAAAACAAGGTACAAAAAGAACTTGTCAGTGTCTGAGGGTTTTATTTTAATATTCCTACAGTGTTCATAGGATTAACAAACACCCACAAGCAAATATTACATTAATACAAATACTGTCTGTCAATCATGTGAAAATAGACTTAATTCTGGAGAAAGTCCTTGAACACATGTCTTATCTTACACTATTTTGCTTATCAAATAATTTTGTGATTTTGTTCTGATAACAATAAGGGATTTTTTTAAATTATTTTTTAATCTTATTTTGTATTGTATAGCCTATATAACGTTATCTAATAAAGAAATGAGCAGAACATCTCTTTGTATCCAACAATTAAAATCATACAACAAAAAATCATTAGAATATTAAGTAAAGATCATGTTCTATGAAGATATTTTGTAAAAATGTAATTTTTGATTAGTAATATGCATTGCGAAAAGCTTCACTTTAAAGGTGATATTTTTTTTTTTTTTTTTTTCAAATTTTAGATTTTTTTTTAACTCTCAGATTTCAGATATTCAAGTAGTTGTGTCTCGGCCAAATATTGTCCTATCATAACAAACCATACATCAGTGATAAGCTTATTTATTCAGAAACAATTTATTCTGAAAAACTTATGACTGGCTTGTGGTCCAGGGTCACAGTTGTGGTACAGTTATTTTTTATCTGCTAAGATTCAGATTTGTTGGTCTGTTATCAATCCCAGCAGTAATTTTGAATTTGTACTGATTTAAAATAAAATAAATAAATAATTGATGTAATTAAAAACCATCATGCTCATTTGGTGAGCCAAATATTAATTGTAAAATAAAATGTTTCATAAAATGTTATAGTATGTCCTGCATGGTAACGTTGATTGATTGATTTTCTGGTAGTTAAGCTGCTCCATTTACCGACTGTTTCGTGGACAAAAAGTGCCCTGTTTGCACCTACAGACACGTTAATATCTGAATATTGAGCAGAAGTTTCCCGCGTGTGCTCGTGTGATGAGCGCTTTCTCTCAGCTGGTTTTCATGCAACGATTGAAGCGGATCTGAGTTCGATACGGAGGTCAGAAGGAGTTTCACCAGTGCTTGAAACACTTTATTGTGCTGCTCAAGACGTTTCACCCCTTTAGACCCGTTTAAGATCATCAAACTGCTTTGATAAGCACTTCTGAGTGTGTGTGTGTGTCTCTGGAGAGATTTGGAGAGTCTGTGTGCTTGACCTCTCTTTCATTATGACGACCCTGATCTGACCTCCACACACATTATTCATCACACACACACACACACACAGACAGACTGTTGGCATTAACTGATGTGCAGTATACAAGCAAACTCAGGACATGAAATTCTGATGTAATGTAATCGTGTAAAAATATCAGATAAACAGAGTAAATGATGTTTAATTGGGTCTGTATAATATTTAGCCGGTCTGTGATGTGATCTGCTTTAGATGTCTTGGTAAATGTGTGTGTGACTTTAAGAGATTTCAGGAATATTAAATATAATTTCAGGCGGCTTCGCTCTCGTTCTGTAATGGTGGGAAATCTCACACTTCCCGCTTAAGTGAAAATTAGAAATTATTTTTAACACCTTGTTTCCAGGCTTTCTCCTGTAGATTAACGGATTCTCTCGCTCTCGTTATCGTTCCGGCGCGTGAGAGAGATTTCATTAACCCCACGCTTTAATTAGGAAGGTGTTAAAATACAAGGAATGGGACACAGAAAGACTCAGATATTTTAATTCATTAAAATCTTTATCCTTTATTACCATATTACATCACTGTTTCAAAACCAAAAAGAACAAACTAAATGTGAATCAAAATAAAAAATAATAAAAAGAAGCTTGAATAAACAAACATATAAAAACATGGATTCATTTAAGACGTCATGAAATGTTTAGAAGTGTTGATGCCTATAACGACGGGGATTTTTGAGCTCTTTTGCGACGATGTGCTCTACACGCTGCTGTAGTCTGTCATTAATTAAAAACCGCTTTCACCGTACGGTCTGTGTCCCCGTAGGGCTCGTGAAATGTGACTTCTCAATTACAGGTGATGTTCTCAAACCGTTTTCAGTCATCAGAATTAAACCAAACTCCTTCAAACGTCCTTTCTCTTCTGCATCTAAAAAGATGCAGCTGCTGTAATTCATCAGGAAACTGCTGATCTGATTCCCGCTAGAGAAGACACTGATGCTGCAGATTGGAAACCGGTTCCTGATTTTAATATGGTGCAATCAAACAGAGTTTGTTTACATACAGCGAGTCTGTTTTCTCCAGACAAAATGAGCTGCTGGCTCCGATCACAAGCGCTTACAAGGTCCTGCGTTTACTAATCAGATAAACAGATAAATAGAAGGTACGGCAGTTAAATCCACACGCTTATAATCTATTAAAATAAGGCCAAATTCAGTCTCATAACACCCATTGGTGCCAGCGGAGTGTTTTTGGGCAGCTCGTCCCGAAAACACTCCCAAAAACACCTACATGACGTCTGAGAGACAAGACCGAGAAAACAGCTCATCCAGAATATGAGCTTCACGTCCGGTGCTTCTTTGCCTCCGCGTTAAAACCGTTTCATAAACAGCTAGCCATGCAGGATCCCTTACTTATTCCACAGTAAGTTCTTTAAGCAGTATTTCTGAAGGGTGACTACACCACTTTGCTGTCAGCGGTGCTAGTAAAGACAGTGGTGTTTGTACAGAGATGTTTGATTGGGCTGCTAGTGAACGTGAGGAATCAGAGCAGGACTCACACACACACACACTCATAGAGCAACATTACAGCCATTTACCTGCTCAAACATCCTCATTACCTGTACGTGTGTGTGTGTGTGAGTCTGGTTGGGTCGTCCATGCATAATGGATGAGATCTGAAGGAGGTGAAGGGTTCATCATATGCATAAACTCTCTGCTCCTCACAACATCACAGCTAATGAAGACGTCCTGTGTGTGTGTGTGTGTGTGTGTGTGTGTGTGATAAATACACATAAACATCAGCCACGCTGAAGATTTCATGTCAATTCATGATGAGAACATCTACATGAGGTTCATCAGTCCTGAAGTTCAGAATGAGATGATGAATTATTGATTATTGATCACGTGATCTGGTGAAATATCACAACTGCTTTCCTGCTACTTGTAAATAAATACTGCTGAACTGACTTCAAACAAACCGATCTGAGCTGAACTGAGATCATTTACCAAACAGACGGATTCCTTACTGACCATGATTTTGTTTTCGTTATTTTATTCTTATTAAAACAGATTTGTCGGTAACACTTTATTTTGATAGTCCACTTTTGACATTCCACTAACTATAAGTAACTTTGCAACTACATGTCCACTAATTCTCATTCATTTGCAACTAACTCTCAGAGCAGACTGTTAGGTTTGGTTTAAGGTTAGTAAAATAAGTTGACATTTACTTGCAAAGTTTAGAAGAGTGTTAGAAGATATCAGTCAGACAGTCTACTAATACTCTAATGACTAGTTGACATGCATTTGCAAAGTTACTTACTGTTAGTAGAATGTCTAAAGTGGACTATCAAAATAAAGTGTTACCTTTACTACTATTTTAATGAGCTTTTTTTAAATATATATTTTTAGTTTCAAGGTTCAGGGTCAACTTTATTATCCCCAGAGGGCAATTTGTTTCACAGCCAGCAGTAAACTATACAATCGACAAAACAAACACCACTGCACACACACAAAAACAACGACTTCCATTAATATTAATAATCAATAATAATTGTTAATTAATTAATAATAATAAAAATTGAATCTGAAGTATTAGTCATTTTGTTATGTGCTTTTGTCATTTCATATTTTTAAAATATTTGTTAAATATTAAATAGTTGTAATTTATTTTATTGCATTTTTATTAATTGACTTGACAACTTTATTTCACTTAGTTGCCAAAGCAACACTTGTAATAATAATGCAAGTTTTTTTTTTTTTTTTACTTAAGTTTACTTAAAAAATATTTTTAGTTGTTTGAGTGGTTACAATTTATTTCAGTGTTTTCCTATTACAGTGTAATTATACATTAAAAAAACAGAATAAAATGAATTAGCATGTACTTACTGTAGGAAAAGGATTGGTTTATGATTTGTTGCATGTAATTATGTGTAGTTTAGTGTTATTAATATAATAATTACATGAAATGTAACAAATTGTAAAATAGTGTTACCGTTTCTTTGTTGACAATAACAATACTTTTTTTAACAATAAATATACTAAAATGTATTTAAAATACATTTATTTCATGCTAAGTATACTACAGATACATTTACATATTATGCACTTAATACAAATACCCTGTAATTGTATTTTTCGTATACTAAACTGGTATACTTGAAGTCTGCTAAACTGGAACAACTAATTTTGTACTTAATTACATAATTGTGCTATAGTCCAACTAAAGTTATACTTAAAGGGATCTGTGTTGTCAGTGTATGTACAAATGTACTCTGTAATGATAAAAATCCATGCAGTGGTTTTTAATTAATCTGTAAAAATAATATCCCCTTTTTCAAATCGAGTCGTTCTCACATGACAGAGTCGTTGAGACGTCACATGACAGAGGATCCGCTCCCACAATAGTTGATTGACATGAGCGTTTTACCTCAGATCAGCTGTAACAGTC
>JAHKKF010523780.1:8655-20566 GCA_019740295.1 Labeo calbasu | reverse complement strand
GTGACTCTATACTAATGCGGGCCAGTCCATCAGCAGTCGTGCACAGAGCCTCAGCAGTATGACATCATACGGCTCAGAAAATCAAAACAGCTTGATAATTGAGACTGTTTAGGCTTTTTTGGGAGTAAAAAAAACAGTGAATGGATTTTTATCATTGTAGGTTGGTTGTGTCCACAGACTGCTAAGGCACATTTATATGCATCATGTAACATCATGTAAAATTGAATGTTCCCTTTTAAATGTATATTCATATTTAATTGAGTTCTTAGCAGTAAGTAGCATAGCAAAGTTTTGTGACATTTCATGAGTACATAGGTTTAACATATAGATATCCCTCCTTCTAGCGTAAGGCCATTGAACGTTTCTGCAGCGAGGTAAAGCGACTGTGTCATGCCGAACGTAGGAAGGACTTTGTGTCCGAGGCCTACCTCCTCACTTTAGGAAAGTTCATCAACATGTTTGCTGTGCTGGACGAACTGAAGAACATGAAGTGCAGTGTAAAAAATGACCACTCTGCTTACAAGAGGTATAAGGGTCATGCTTACTGTGATATACATACATACACATATACATGCAATATTTATAACATTTAAATATGTCGTCTGTTTCTTCTTTACAGAGCAGCTCAATTCCTGAGAAAGATGGCTGACCCACAGTCCATCCAAGAGTCCCAAAACCTCTCTATGTTTTTAGCCAATCACAACAGAATTACACAGGTACATGTAACTTCAACTATGGTCATATGTGACCCTGGACCATTAAACCAGTCTTAAGTAGCATGGGTATGTTTGTAGCAATTGCCAATAATACATTATATGGGTCAAAATTATAGATTTTTCTTTTATGCAAAAAATCATTAGGATATTAAGTAAAGATCATGTTGCATGAAGATTTTTCCTGGTTTTGTGGTCATATTTATATTAAAGGAATAGTCTATCCAAAAATGAACATTGACATTATTTACTCTATATTTACTTAATTTAGGAATTAAATATTTGATTTCCAGCTCTTACAGAACATTAACACTTTATAGTGACTAAGGGCTGTCAAGCTCTAATACGAACTAAAAAACATTAAAAAGGAACCGTATGCTTGTGTAATAAACAGCCATAAAATAAAAGTAATTTTTCATGGATAATCTTGCTTTTCTGTTCACTATTCACTTGGACATTTGCGTGCAGTGTGTCATGTTTCATGTGATGTTTGTCCAGTGTCTGCACCAGCAGCTGGAGGTGATCCCAGGTTATGAGGAGCTGCTGGCTGATATTGTCAACATCTGTGTGGATTACTATGAGAACAAGATGTACCTGACCCCCAGTGAGAAACACATGCTGCTAAAGGTGAGCACATACGTTCCTGCTCAAGCTTTTTAGACTCGACTGGAAGAGAACATCATAAGTGAAGGTTTGACTCTGTTTCAGGTCATGGGTTTTGGCCTTTACTTGATGGACGGAAATGTCAGCAACATCTACAAGTTGGATGCAAAGAAAAGGATAAACCTTAGCAAAATCGACAAGTTCTTTAAGGTGAAGACTAATTGGGGTTCTCATGAAAACAGACTGTTTTTTGACATAATCCTCTGATTGTAACATTTGTTTTGGTTGCCTTCACAGCTTCAGGTTGTGCCCCTGTTTGGAGACATGCAAATCGAGCTGTCACGGTACATAGAAACAAGTGCCCACTATGAAGAAAACAAGTCCAAGTGAGTGATTGACTACTCAAGATATAAAACACTTTATGAATGACACGATCTTGTGACCACAAGGGCATTGCTTTTCATCTGATACTAGTTCTCTTAGCATTACTGGCCTGGTTAATGAAATATTCAGACGTTTTGTCTCAGTAACGATATTAATATTACAAAATTGTTAATCGAAACTGAGAGTATAATGACTGTTTATATGTATTTTTTATTTCTCTTTTTTAGGTGGACCTGCACTCAGAGCAGCATCAGTCCACAGTATAACCTATGCGAGCAAATGGTGCAGATCAGAGACGACCATATCCGCTTCATCTCTGAGCTGGCACGCTACAGTAACAGTGAGGTGGTGACGGGATCCGGGCTGGACAGTCAGAAATCTGATGAGGAATACAGGGAGCTTTTTGACCTGGCACTCAGAGGACTGCAGCTTCTGTCCAAATGGAGCACCCATGTCATGGAAGTGGTACGTCTGAGATCATTTAAAGGGACAGTTCACCCAAAAATGAAAATTCTGTCATTAATTACTCATGTCGTTCCAAACACGTAACGGCTTCATTCATCTTCGAAACTAATATTTCTGACACCTTTCTGGGCCTTGAATGTGTCAGTTGCGTTGTTGTCTATGCAGGGTCAGAAAGCTCTCAGATTTCATCAGAAATATCTTAATTTGTGTTCTGAAGATGAACAAGGGGACAGAATTTAATTTTTTCAAATTTCATTTTTGAGTGCACTATCCCTTTAAACAGCTTTCTGCATTCCAGTTCTCCAGTTGCATTCAAACTGTCTTCCCGTCCTCTAGTACTCTTGGAAACTAGTCCACCCGACTGATAAGTTCTGCAACAAGGACTGTCCGGGCACAGCTGAGGAGTACGAACGCGCCACACGCTACAACTACACCAGCGAGGAAAAGTTTGCCTTGGTGGAGGTCATTGCTATGATCAAGGGTCTTCAGGTTCTGATGGGACGGATGGAGAGCGTGTTTAACCAGGCCATCAGGCACACAATCTACGCTGCCCTGCAGGACTTCGCACAGGTGACCCTGAGAGAGCCACTCCGACAGGCTGTGCGCAAGAAAAAGAACGTCCTCATTAGGTAAGATGTACACCATATACAAAACGCATACTTTTTTGGGCATTACTTATCTTCTTGCTTCCTTATAGTGTACTTCAGGCAATTCGTAAAACCATCTGTGATTGGGAAGGAGGAAGAGAACCCCCTAATGACCCCTGTCTGAGGGGAGAGAAGGACCCCAAAGGAGGATTCGACATTAAAGTTCCTCGTCGTGCTGTTGGCCCCTCAAGCACACAGGTCAGTTAAATTGTGTTTGAACATAGATGATATTTAAAAGGTTAGTTCACCTAAAAATGAAACTTACCCCAGGGTTTACACTCTGTCCTAGATGTATGTGACTTTTTTCTTTCAGATGAATACAATAAAAGCTTTATAATGGTGGTGAATGGGTGTTGAGATTTTGAAATTCCATAAAAGTGCATAAATCTATCATTAAAAGTACTCCAGACAGCTCCGCAGGGTTAATAAAGGCCTTCGGAAGCGAATCGATGCATTTGTGTAAGAAAAATATCCATATTAGAAACCACAATCTCTAGTTTAAACAAACTGCCGTACACGCGTTCATAAGAAAGTGCCAATTGTATAAGTCATATACACCTAGGATGGCTTGAGGGGTAGTAATTTTCATTTTTGGCTGAATTTATCCCTTTAATGATATTTGTAAAGTTTGAGTACTATTTGTTCATCCTTGTCCTGTAGCTCTACATGGTTCGCACCATGTTGGAGTCTCTCATCGCTGATAAAAGTGGCTCTAAGAAGACTCTTCGCAGCAGTCTGGATGGCCCCATTGTTCAGGCTATAGAGGACTTCCACAAGCAGTCTTTCTTCTTCACCCATCTCCTGAACTTTAGTGGTGAGAAAACAGCAAGAGTTTTCTATTTCGCAACTGTATCATCTTTCGATTTCAATTGCATGTCAGCAACAAAGAGTAGCCTGAGAAATGTTGCATTTCTTTCATGACATTCTTATTCTCTCCTGATTGGCTGTCAGAGGCCCTGCAGCAGTGCTGTGATCTGTCCCAACTGTGGTTCCGAGAGTTCTTTTTAGAGCTCACCATGGGCCGTCGCATCCAGTTCCCAATTGAGATGTCCATGCCTTGGATCCTCACCGACCACATTCTGGAGACCAAAGAGCCCTCCATGATGGAGTATGTGCCACATACACAAAGTTCATACTGGTTATTAAAAGGATAGGTTATCCAAAAATGAAAATTGCCACTAATTTCTCACCCTTATGTCATCCCAAACCCACAAGACATTCATTCATCTTCAGAACACAAATTAAGATATTTTTGATTTCTGACTCTGCATAGACAGCAATGCAACTGACACGTTCAGGGCCTAGAATGGTAGTAAGGACTTTGTTAAAATAGTCCATGTGACATCAGTGGTTCAACCATAATATTATGAAGCTACAAGAATACTTTTTGTGTGCAAAGAAAACTGAAATAATGACTTTGCACTTGCTATTTTTACTGTATTTTTTATAAAATGCTTTTAAAAAATCTTACCAAACCTGAACTTTTGAATGGTACACTAAACACTAATTGTGTCTGTCAGATATCGTTTTTTTGACATGAATTTTTTTTCACCCTCAGATATGTGTTGTATCCTTTGGACCTTTATAACGATAGTGGTTATTATGCCCTCACCAAATTCAAGAAGCAGTTCCTCTATGATGAGATAGAGGCCGAGGTAGAGTGACACAAACTTGTTTATTGTTGTCTTCCATTTAAAAATATCTTAAAGGGAACCATGGGTATTATGACATGTATGGCTTAATGTAATGTAAATAATGTCTCTTATATGTGGTAGAAAAAAATTCACATCATTTTATACATATTTTGTGTATGATGTGAAATGGTTGTGCTTGGTTAGTTACTACCTGTTGCTATTTTAACACAATTCACACAACTCTAGAAATAAAAACTGATACGATGACCACGGCTACTGAAAAAGCTCACAGGTGGCAGTGGATGTAAGTGTAGGCCTAAACCAAATGTCGTACCATTGATTTTCCCCACAAGGAGTCTAAACGCCCCGGATGTCGAGTGAAATCCGTGCTGAGAAACTCCTTCAGTGACTGTGGCGTCATAAAAAGCGTCAGCATGTTTACATCCTGCCAGGATGGCATCTGGCGTGTCTTGTCTCTGCTGTTGTGAGCTCTTTCAGTAACTGTGGTCTACTAAAAGCCTCAAAGACATCAGGGCTAAAGTGGAGAGAACAAACACGCAGGTCTTTAGGAAGTTTTATTCATCCACAGGCATCGTCAGTTTTTTGCTCCTCTTCTTGTCACTAGGAAAAGCAGTGAAGACTTACATCACTTCTCTTGTTGCCCTTCAAATTACAACCAAAAGCTACACAATGTGGCATGCGAGTTGTTGCGGTAAAGATGGCAACAGGTGGTGGCAGTAGCTCACTGAGTGCAGCTATTTTACGTCATTGAAATAATGGCACCTCTCATAGTCCAAAATATGTATAAAATTATGTGGATTTTTAAATTACCAACAAAAGTCTTTCACGGGTTTTCTACTACATACTTCTGTAAGAAATAAAATTTACGTTATATTAAGCCATACAAGTCTTAATACCCGGGGTTCCTTTTAAGTAAACTAAAGCGTTCTTTTTTTTTTTTAGGTCAACCTGTGTTTCGATCAGTTTGTGTACAAGTTAGCTGACCAGATATTTGCCTACTACAAAGCAATGGCTGGAAGGTAACAATTATCCCTGTCTCAACTGAAGTGTTTCTCAGGCTTCATTTTAAAGGTCAAAACAAAAACATTATTCTGCTGTAGATCATATGTTTCTTTCTCTTCCTCACAGTGTCCTCCTAGACAAACGCTTCCGTGCAGAGTGTAAGAACTACGGTGTGATCATTCCTTACCCGCCTTCAAACCGCTACGAGACACTGCTCAAACAGAGACATGTGCAGGTGTGACATTGTAACTTACTATCACTCTGGATATACTGTAAATGATAAATCTAACAACATGTTTGTGTTTTTTAGCTGCTGGGTCGCTCCATTGACCTGAACAGATTGATAACCCAGAGGATCTCAGCAGCCATGTACAAATCCCTGGATCAGGCCATTAGCCGCTTTGAGAGCGAGGACCTCACCTCCATAGTGGTGAGAAACTCATGCTTTTAGACTATTGTGGTATTTGTCGTCATAATCAGTATTCAGACAGTCAAAAACTCTAATTAAGAACTAAACTGAAAATGTTTTGGTCGTGTGTGTTTCAGGAGCTTGAATGGCTGATGGAAATCAACAGGTTGACTCATCGCCTGCTTTCGAAGCACATGACCCTGGACAGTTTTGATGCCATGTTCCGTGAGGCCAATCACAATGTGTCTGCTCCATATGGCCGCATCACGCTGCATGTCTTCTGGGAGCTCAATTTTGACTTCTTACCAAACTACTGTTACAATGGCTCCACCAACAGGTCAGCAAACACAAGTCATAGATACAAATTCGTACTGATGTGGTTCATTATAGATGACAGTGTTCACAAAAGTGTTGAATCTCATGGAACAGGTTTGTGCGGACAGCCATTCCCTTTACCCAGGAGCCTCAGAGGGACAAACCTGCCAATGTCCAGCCTTACTACTTGTATGGCTCCAAGGTCTGTCAGCAGCATGATTAGTTTGTGATAGACTTGAATGTGTTACATACTGTGTGCTAGAGAACATTGATGTCTATTTTTAACCATCTCGCTCTGTTTTTCAGCCTCTGAACATTGCCTACTCCCACATCTACAGTTCCTACAGGAACTTTGTGGGTCCTCCGCACTTCAAAACAATCTGCCGTCTTCTTGGTTACCAAGGCATCGCTGTGGTGATGGAGGAGCTGCTCAAGATTGTCAAGAGCTTGGTATTTTGTCTCTCTGCTTAGAGTATATGTAGTTTCTCTTTTATGCATTCTTCAGCATTTTCTTCTTTTCCTGTCCATGTGTTTTTGTCCAGTTGCAAGGCACCATCCTGCAGTATGTGAAAACCCTCATAGAGGTGATGCCCAAGATCTGCCGTCTCCCTCGTCATGAGTACGGATCACCAGGTGAGATCAGAACTAGTAACACTCCATTTGTGTCACAGTCTAATAATGAGTACAGATACTAGATGTATTATATTATATTCTGGTGAAGTATTTACTGTAAGAGTCCCTCCACCTCCCCTAACTCCACCTGTCTAGATCTGCTATGGGATTTCCTTATTTATGCATGCAAAAATATAGCTGTAAGCAGCAGTTACCAGAGTTTAAGCGCTTTAAGACATTTAAGCAAATATGGAAAAAGAAATAACCGCCTGTAACCACCTAAATCAACGATTGAAAAAAGCGATTTTGCCAAATACAGGTAAATTGCCATAAAAATAGGATGTTTTTTAACATTTATGACTGTTAAAGCAACAGCTGTGGTCTGATCTCCTTAAAACTTTGCATGCTTGTTTAGAATCACCTGTCGTATGTGCTCACCAGGCTTTGTGACGTTTTAAGTTTTCCTTTAGGCTTTATAAGACTTTGGGTAAATTCTGACAGGCCCCTTTTCTGAGTCCAGAGAATTGTACTGCAGTGTTTTTTCCAGATTGAGCAAAAAACCTAGGACTAATTTGCAAAAGTTTTTTTTTTTGTGTGTTTTTTTTTGACATCTTCTGAATCATTTAACAAACTATTTGATTGACAGCAGTGGTTCTACAGGCAAAGTTGTCCGGAACGAGGATATCTGTCATATATTGCGCAATGTACAATCATTTTTCTTTCTTTCAAATTTCTCTCAGACCTTTAGGGCTGCGAGTCGAACAGGCCCACCAAGTTTTGTTCTGATTGGCCTCCTAACAGGTGCTCAAAATTTGTTTGCCGATGGCGGCCATGTTTTTTGAGATACGCAAATGTCCTTATAAACACTTGTGGCACTTTGGATCAAGATCGTGCACACCTATTGTTATGCTGACAAGACAAATGGTTGCGCAGTTATAGCCATTTTTATGGGTTTTTTTTCCTCTAATAGTGCCACCAAGTGGCCAAGCTCCATGATTTTTTTCCTGTGACCTCAGATTGAGCTCTTACATAAGTGTTCTGAGTTTGGCGAATATATCTTAATCCATTTAGGAGTTCTAGGCATTTTACTAAAAGTTGCCCTGCCCCTTTCAAATGTTTTGGCATCCCTTTGTCACTCTCCAGAGAATCTTTCTGCCCTGGTTTGGTTCCGATCCAGCGGAAACCTAGGACTAGTCTCCAAAAGTAGGTTTTTAACGACATAAGACACTTGAGCCTGTGACTGACGGTTAGGAGTCATGAGCCATTTCGTACTTTTGTTTGCTGTAGCTCCCCTGTCAGGATGATTGGGGGCGAACCTTGGTCACATTGTAGGCGGTGTGAGTACTACCATCCCTCCAAGTTTCAAGTCTTTACAACTTACAGTTTAGTCTGCATGATCAGTTTTATGTGGAGATTGCTGATCTGTGATCATTCTAACAATTACAATAAGGTTTCAGGGCAACGTGCTTGAACCTCTATTTTATGCACTATAAGCCGCTTTTGGATAAAAATGTCTGCTAAATGTAAATATTTGACATTATTTTTAAAAGCTACTTTTTCGAACTTGTCCTAGACGGTTTGTCCTATTTTCACCAAAATAGATACAGATGGTCCTATCAAAAGTGTTTAAAAGCTTTTTCGAATAACGTACAAATGAATTTGACAAAGAGCTTGCCAATGTAGACATGTGGCTACATCTCCTCAACACTTTATCGTATTCAGATAAATTGAAAATTGTCAAAAGTGATAAATTATTAAATAATATTTGTAATGATTGTATGATTTTTCAGCCTTTTTGGGTAAATCATTTCAAAAGTTCCTAAAACGCTTAAACCCTGGTAATTGCTGTTTGCAGCTATATTTATATTAGCACTATCAATTTAATGTGTCAATGAATTAATTAAAGGGGACATTGGATGCAAACTTCACTTTTACATAGTTTGCAACCACCCTACAAAAATAAAAATCTATTCACTATTTTTTCTTTATCCCCAAAAAACCTAAACAGTCTTAATTAGTCATGCCGTTTTGATTTTCTGAGCAGTGTGATGTGAACAGAGCTGTTTTGGACAAGGTAAAAGAGTGTTGTTTTACATGACCATTGAGGAATTTTAACCCAAGTATGTTGCTGACATTTGATGAAGACCCTAAAGAATTAAACCAACTTGTGGAAATTGGGCATCCGATGTCCCCTTTCGAACAATTTGTGTAACACTTTGTAAAACATATTTTATAGCTTGTTAAAGTTAAGAAAGCTGTAACTTGACCATATAAATGTGAGATCCTAGCCTGAAGTGTTTTTGATGTTATGTAATGTGGGAAATTTGTCAGGCATCCTGGAGTTCTTCCACCATCAGCTGAAGGACATCATTGAGTACGCTGAGCTGAAGACAGATGTGTTTCAGAGTCTGAGGGAAGTGGGCAACGCCATCCTCTTCTGTTTGCTCATCGAGCAAGCTTTGGTGAGACCCCCTCTGACTTACTCTTCCTCTTTGCATGACGTAGTATAGTTGCATAGTCGGACGTTTATCACTTACTGCTAATCAATTAATCTAAAACCTCATCTCAAAGCTGATTTTAGCTTTCTATTTTAGCTTTAGTCTTTCAGACCTGCCAGCCTATACGCATTTTGCATAGCAGGTACCTCAGATATGTTTTCCCTATGGCCTGTTTATCCACTTTTTAAGGCTGACATTAAAAAAAATTGCTATATAAATTGTTTTCTTCATAGAAATGTGTATGTTGAATTACTTGATGATATGGTGTTGTGTATGAGGAAATAAGTGCAAAGCTAATTTATGCGAAATCATATGAACTAAGTGTTGCGCTTTTGTGTTTCTCAAAATACTTTTGGTTGGCAGGTCTGATCTTTCATAAAATGCCTTTTCTTCTGAGTAATTATGATTTGCTTTATGGAAATACTTTTTTATAATGTTGACGCACCAAAATTCAAGGCCTAATCCTTGACGTGTCTCAGCTTGGCTTTGCAAATCAGCTGCATAAAGAGGATGATTTGAATTTGTATAAGTGTGTGTCATACGCTGATGTGTATGCCAGTGTGTGTGCGTTTCTGGATGTGAATATTAACGAATTACTGTGTGTATGTTAACGAGTGTGTGGGTGGAGGACACTGCTGCCATCTGCCCCTAAAAAGCAACTTTATTTCTCATTACACGCTGGCAACAACTACAGGTGGTAAGGAATTAGGCCTCATTCATGTAACCGAACCACAAACTGACTGAACGCACACTCTTCCTGGTTTTTATACTTTTTCTTTAGTCACTTTTGTGCCGTGTTCTGCCATGGATTCAAGGATGTTAGCGTCACCGAGACGAGAGAATAAAAGTCGAAATGTAAAACAGCGCTGTGAACGACTCTGCACGTGCCCACTGGGTTAATATTAAGAGGCTTCTTTAGGATCATTTCCTCCAAAGGAAGTCTTCCTTGCTTTCATGGCAGTCACGACTCCTCTCTGGCTGCCTGTGACGTCCCGTGCTGGTGCACATCTGCTTCCATACACTTCTCTTCTTCTGATGCCTGTTTCTCTTGTGTTTCTGTTTGGGTCTCTCTCTCTCTGAAGCATAGTGAATGTGTCGGATGATCATTGCACGCTGATCTCTCATTAACATTGTTTCTGTCAGGGTGCTCTTCTGGTCGTCTCTCTCTTCTTGTTTGGGTGTTGTTCGGTGCTTGTTTTATTATTGTGAATGAAGTGATTTTTGCTCAGATTTGTGTACCTCATTGATTTGAAGGTCATTGCCATGAGACCTTTAAAGTATCACATTGCATTTGATTTAGGGTTTACACCACCTGCAACAATAATAATTTATCACATATTTTAGATCTTTCTGGGTTTATAATAAATGTTGATGTAGAGTGCATATTAATAGTTAGGTGTTGGTGGATTGGGCATTCACATGGCCCATTTTTGTGTTAAAAAACATCTAGATGGGGTATAACGTTCAAGGCACAAAATGCTGTGGGGCATGTCACAACAACCAAGGACAATCTGCATGCAAGCACAGACCAACTTTAAAAAATATTGTTAAATAAATGAAATAAAGAATATGCCACTCTATAGGGTAACCAACATATCTTATATAAATATATAAGAATAATATATACATAATATCTAAAATCTTTATTGCACAGAACTATTAAATTCCTTACAAAAATATGCATATTATAAATAAATATGTATACTTATGTATATTAATAAATATGTAAATATTTATACAATTATTTATATAATTTATATAAGTAATATAAATATCAAATAAATACAAGACTATGCATAATAATAGAAACGCTGTTCATAACAGGTGATTTAAAGGTTTTTTTTTTTATGGTTTCAGATTTAGGGTTAGGGAACCAAAAGTGCTATTTGTGATCAAATTATTGGATGAGATCGGAGTCGGAAATTAACGAGGGCTTGTGGCAAAAATGCCACTGAAATGACCAAAAAGTCCCATAAATTCAAGAATGCCCCTGCACAATTAATTAACGCATTACAGCTGTCGCAATTAATATTAAATGTAAAAATGAATTAAAAAGTGCCAATTCACAGAATTAGATTTGCTCACATTGCATCTGATTGCTTTTACACACCGTTTTGTGCAGCATTGATTCTTATAACCAATCAAATACGTTTCTGTTGAACTTAGGAATGCACTGGCCAATCAGAGGCGCTTAGATTAGTCAGCGCTAGAAAATCTGAGTGTGCACGCTCGCGAATTCTGAAATGAAACAAAAGCATTTTATATGGTTTTCTATACTGATAGACATAATTTTTTAAATACACTCTCTTCCAAAAGTTTGGAAACGCCCTAAAAAAAAAAGTGGGGTTTTGGACAATATTGGCATGAATCCTTTTTAATTTGTGATAATTTTGCACTGATAAGGGACAACACAAACTACGAAAACATATTTAATTTCATAAACAGTTTATATATATATAAAAAACTTTAATGTTACTTTAATGTATTTGCACCAAAAAATGATAAGGAATTATGCTAATATTGTCCAAAACCACACTTTGCCAGGGGTGTTTCCAAATTTTTGAAGGGCAGTGTATAAAGAGCAATAATCTACTAAAATGATTTTTGT
>JAHKKF010523777.1:0-36820 GCA_019740295.1 Labeo calbasu | reverse complement strand
TTTACAATAAGGTTCATTAGTTAACATTAGTTAACTACATTAGTTAACATGAACTAAGAATGAACAATACTTCTACAGCATTTATTAATCTTAGTTAAAGTTAATTTCAGCATTTATTAATTAACAAACTAACAATGAATGACTATTATTATGTACATGAAAATGAATAAATACTGTAGTAAATGTTTTGCTCATTGTTCATTTATGTTAGTTAATATATTAACTAACATTAATGGAACTGTATTGTAAAGTGTTAGCACTAACAAAATAGCTCATTCATATAAAGATTTATTTTTTGTAATCTTATTAATGTTTCACTATTGTTAATAACAGCTATGTTATACATAGTAAAACACGCCTGAATTAATATGGCACTTTAGTGAGACACGTCAGTCACATGGGAGACAGAAAGAGACAAGTAAAACAGAAGAAAAGACGCTGATGCCAGTAGTCTCCATTTTATTGTGTTCAAAAATGGAAATAAAGATATAAATGACTTCCCCTTCCTGTCTTCTGAAAAGCATCAAGAAGAGCGTCCTGTTCACTCTTGGTGATGTCGTTTCAAATGAAACTTTTACGGCCGAGTCCCCATTGACATTTAAAACCCAATTTGCGAGAGGCCTGAAAAGAGAAGTCCGTCGTTAGTTACACGTGACGTCAAACAATCGAAAGTCAAACGAAACGCCATAATGACGTTAATTGCGTAAAGTGGACGTCTCACCTAAATTGAGCTTATCTTTTACGGCCCAGCAGATGCAGTAGTGTTGTAGAAGCTGTTGGAGCAGTTCCTTTTCATCTAAAAACTCTAGACGCTCAATTCTGCGATTGTAAAATAAAGAACGTCACTGTAGAGATTCCAATCTCAAACTTTCCTGGCACAGTTTGTATAGTTATAAATATATGCTTGATTACAACTGTACTTGAGTGTTGGCTTGTGTACCTAGCTACATCTTCCTGAGGAAGCATGCTGTAGACCGTCATCATATCCAGCGAGTTTACACTTTCCCAGCCTGCTGACAGAAAGCGTTCCTTCTGTGATAGAAAAAAAACAAAAAAACATTAGGGTAATGATCATTAACTAAAACTATAACAATTTAAAACATCTTAGTTACTTGAAACATGTTAACTGAAATAAAATGTAATTTAAAAATATTTTATTTGGGCTAATTGTCAAGGCAATATTTTTAATTATTGTTCAGATTAACTTAAAGTATAACTGAAACTTGAATAAAAATGAATGAAACTTATATAGAAATATAAAAAAAAAATAAAAATGACAAAAACAACAAAATACTAAAACTTTACAATTAAAATGAAAAAAGAAATTAGAACAAGATTTAATTACAAGAGATATAATAACACACTATCATCATAAACAGGCGTCTACAGAAGGTCAACATAGGTCAAATGACTAAAACTTATATTATACTTCTAATATATATATATATAATAATGAACAGAAAATATTAAAATAATAACTAATTAAAAATATAAACGGTAACACTTTACACTAAGGTGTCATTTGTTAACATTAGTTAATGTATTAACTAACATGAATCAACAATGAATAATACTTTTATTAGACTATTTATTAATCTGTTAATAAAAATTCAGTTGTTTATTGTTAGTTAATGCTAGTTCACAGTGCATTAACTAATGTTAACAAACACAACTTGTGATTTTAACAATGCTTTAGAAAATGCTGAAATTAACATTAATTAATAAATGCTGTAGAAGTATCGTCCATTTTTAGTTCATGTTAACTAATGTAGTTAACTAATGTTAACCAATAATACCTTATTGTAAAATGTTACCATAAATACATTTATATTAGTATATTAATAAAATTAAAACAACATACTATTATAATAAACAATCACATTTTCAATCTGAATCTAAATTTTAAGTCATGTTGACCAGATACTCTATGGTGTCTACAGAAAGTCACCATGGTGGAAAATTATTAATTTATTAATTAGAAATACAAATATATAACAAATCTAAAATAACAACACATTTTTAATCTACATACAAATTTCAAGCCATGCTAAACAGATATTCTGAGGCGTCTACAGAAGTTCACCATGGTAATACAAATGACTAAAAACAGAACTTAATCAAAATATGAATACATATTAATGAAACTAAAATAACATACTATCATCAAAAACACCATATTTTCAATCCGAATGCAAATTTCAAGCCACGTTGCCCAGATTTTCTAGGGTGTCTACAGAAGGTCATCATGGTGGAACAAAATTATTAAATCTTTAAAATTAAAATAAAAACAAAACAAAATAATATTAGAATAAGGTATGATTCACAATACATTAAAGTGCTCCTATTATGCCTTTTCAAATATGATCTTTCACGTAGTGTGTGAACCACAGACTGTAAAAAATATGGACGTAGTGTCCGTGACGTCACCCGTAGGTTTCTGAAGAGCATTTTTGAAGCTCTTAGTGTGCGGCATTCAGCCGTCGCCATCTTGGAATCGCGTCACTGCACGTCACTCCCGGATAATCGAAAATGGCAAATAGGCGGGATGTGGGTGGAGCTGGTTGCTGAAACCACGCCCACCCAGCGTGATGGTGGTGACAGCAGCGACAAACCATCTGTCACTCAAGTGGCCACGCCCTAAATTTACTTAGAACTTTAAGGCTTACTATAAATTAAACGGATGAGTTATAAAAAAATTCACCCCCCTCACAGTTGACATGAAGGTCAAAATTAGCTATATAGACCAAAACCACTTTTTGAACCAGTCTGTAAACATATTTTTCTCTGCTGTAAAGTTTGGCTTTTTAACATGGGGAGTCTATGGGATTGACTCCCTTTTGCAGCCAGTCTCTAGCGGCCAGTCGATGAATTGCAATTTTAGTCACTTCCGTGTTGGCTTCAAGAGAGAGACCAGGAGGTTGCCGCTTGGTGTGAACACAAACTATCTGCAAAGTTGTGAAGCTATTAGTTATTATTAGTTATAGAAGTTATTGTCTATCAAAAAAAGAGTCGGCTCACATTTGCCTTAAGGAGTCATCAGGAATTCTAATCTTTTTCTGTTACGGCCATAGGTCAGGAAGTAACATATTTGCATAAAGCTGCCCACGTTCTACGTCGGCAACAACTTGCCCACCCACATATCTCACATGGAAATTTACACATACATTATACAGAAGACGATGTAAGTAAAATTGTTTTATATTCACTTCCAAAAGATGAATCTACAAAGATTGTATTTTCTAGCGATCGTTCAAAATACGTAGTTGTGTATATTATGTTGTGTAACAACCCTGCACATGTCTTGCTAACCGGTGAACTGACCGACGCAGCTTGACTGTCTGTCTGTCTCATTAGTCGGAGTAATGATAAAGGGTGGCGCACGAAGCGACTTTCACACCGAATGCGGAAAGCGCTGTGCTATGAAACCCATTCGTTTCAATTGCTTCCGCGGAGCGTGCACGCCGCGGACAAAGTTCAAATCAGTTGTTCAAATTAACTTTTGCTGCTGCGCTCTAAGGGACTGCACTAAGCCCAGCGGCCAACGCAGCGCTTTCCGTGTTCGGTGTGAAAGCCGCCTTAATGCATTATACAGTGTTGAAGTTGACAACACAGAGGTGTGCCCGCTTCGCTTACATAAGCATATTGGCAGCACTTTCCATGGTAAACCGTGCTAACTTGTCGATCAGCCACTTCAGCCGTTTCATCTTCAGACTCTGGCTCGAATTGGTATGGTAAAATCGATACCATCTTTTCTATGTATTGATAAGTATCCAGGGCTGTCAATCAGTTATGGCAATGGGCGTTTCGTTCTCCGACACGCTGTACGCGGTAGACCAATCATAAAGGACTGCGCCATCTGACCAATCACAGCAGTGAGGGCTTACAGAAAGGAGGGGTTTAGAGAGACTGATTCTTCCAACTGCTTCACACGAGTCGTTTACGAATCATTTAGAAATGGGGTAAAATTAAATCTATTTTTGGAGAAAACTAAAGTGTTTTTTGACCTTGCATACATGCGAACCTGTTTTGGGAGTCTATTAAAACAATATTAGCAACCTTTAAAATGGCATAATAGGAGCACTATAAAGGTTTTCACCACTTCCAACATAAACATTTTCTGATAATGTACTCACCCTCTTGTCATCCAAGATGTTTGTCTTTCTTTTTTCAGTCGCAAAGAAATGACGTTTTTTGAGGAAAACATTCCAGGATTGTTCTTCATATAGTGGACTTCAAAGGTGCTCAATGGATTGAAGGTTAAACATGCAGTTTCAAAGGGCTCTACAAGATTCCAGTCAAGAAATAAGGGTCTTATCTAGCGAAAAGATCGGTTATTTTCTAAAAAAAAAAATTGAAATGTATATACTTTTTAACCTCAAATGCGCTTCTTGTCTAGCTCTGCGATGCGCATGCGTACTCTGTGCACTCCAGATCAAAACAGTTAAAACATGTCGGAAAACCCCCACCTTATTTTCTCCTCCAACTTCAAAATCGTCCTACATTGCTGCAGACATACTGACCCAGTGTTTACAAAGTGAACATGCAAAGAAGTTCAAACACCCTTTACAAAAACAGCAATGTAGGACGATTTTGAATTTGGAGGAGAAAATGAGGTTTTCGACATACCCTAACTGTCTTGAAACGGAATACACAGAGTACGCATGCTTATCACATAGCTAGACAAGACGAGCATTTGTGGTTAAAAAATGTAAAAAAAAAAAAAAATTGTTTCGTTAGATAAGACCCTTATTCCTTGGCTGGGAGTGTGTAGAGCCCTTTGAAGCTGCACTGAAACTGCATTTTTTTAACCTTCAATCCAATGAGCACCATTAAAATCCACTATATGGAGAAAAATCCTGGAATGTTTCCTTAGAAAACTAAATTTCTGTGTGCCTGAAGAAAGAAAGACATGAACATCCTGGATGACAAAGAGGTGAGTTATCAGGAAGTGAAGTAATCCTTTAATGAAACTGAAATAACATGCTATCATCAAAAACACTACTGTATTTTCAATCTGAACGCAAATTGCAAGCCAAGTTGACCAGATATTCTGAGGCATCTACAGGAGGTCACCATGGTGGTGTTAACCTTGAGAGGCTTGCGCTGATACTGCTTGTGAGACTTAAGTGTTGGCGTTGGTCGCAGTAAACAATGACTTGCGCTTAACTGCTCTGTTTTCCTGAATCTTGATCACCCATTGTATGTTGAGCAGGAAAACAACCTTGAATTCCAAGTACAACCCAGTCTAATGTGTTGATTGTACATAGAAAGACAGTGTCTTACTGTATGGAGTACAACAATCAACAATTATACAGTATGACAGCTGTACAATATCACTGAAGTACATTACAAATAAAGAGTCAGAAATTTGCTAGTTCTAAGAATAAAAGTGTCATACTTGAGAGTCCAGAGATTGACACACATTCACCCCGGCCAGATTGCACTGCCGTCTCTGCAGATTCTCAATCATGATCTGCCCGAAGCGATCATTCATGTTCACCTGAAAAGATCTGGACGGTTAAAGGTGCAGACAGGAAGAGCTCACGACAAATTTACATGACTGTAATAATAAAGCGGTTTAACTTAATGAACTCACCTGTTCGTAGTTAATGAACATGGCCGTGGGGAAGGTGTCTGCAACCCAGTGCACCAGTCTGGACGACTGCTCAGGGGTCATGTACACAAGTACACACTCGGAAAGGAATAGAGTAGGCAACCTGGGTGGAAAGAAGCAGGAGTACACAGATAAAGGAATGTTAAGCAGCTCATATCAATGGTGGGGAAGTGTTTCTTTACAACACCCATCCTATGATTACGCTTCCTCTAGACACAGGCTAAATTTAACTTTGAATTATGGGTAACATTTTTTAATTTTGATAACAACAGCATTAAAGCCTTAGTCACCATGATCTAGCAATGAACAGCAGTACGTTTTATAGCATTTATTAAACTAGGTTAATATTATATATAATGAATGAATAATAGTATATTTTTAAATTAACAATTAACATTACCTACACCACCAAAACTTTGGAGTCAGTAAGTTTTTTTCTGTGTTACACACATTTATAATATTAAGTTTACAATACACAGTTTCAACTGCACAGTTTGTTGAACTTCCTATTCATCAAATTACTGTCAAAAAATGTATCAGTTTCCATGAAAATATTGAGCAGCACAGCTGTTTTCATCATTAACCCTTTAACTGTCACCGTCCCCTCTGTGGGACGCCTAAGTTTACTTCACTATATTACAAATAAAACCTAATCTAATCATGACAAACTATACATCGTTGGAAAGGTCTAAGACTCCTAAATAGATATTTTACCATATTTTTGTGTTACAAATTACGTAGGAAAAGTAATAGATTGATACATGTCAAAAGTGCAACTTAAAAAAAATTTACATCATAACATTTCTGATTCTGTTCTGACCTTTGTCACAAAAGACTTTGTTCGTCGCCTTTTTCCCTATCACGTTTTAGAAATCATAAGAAATTATATATCAGTTCAAAACTTCAAATTTCAAAGGCATGAAAGGCATTTTAAAACCACACATTGCATTACCACGGAAAATGTACATCAAAATCATATTACAAATTAAGTCTGGATAGTGCATTTTTATGTCTGTGTTAAAAAATGGGAGTGACAGTTAAAGGGTTAATGATGAGAATTGTTTTTTGAGCACAAAATCAGCATATTACAATGATTTTTAAAAGATCATGTAACCTTTAAGACTAGAGTAGCAACTGCTGAAAATTCCGCTTGATATCACGGGAACAAATTAAATTTTAAAATGTATAAAAAACATAATTTGAAATTGCAATAACATTTCATAATATTATGGCTTTTACTGTACGTTTTATCAAATAAATCCAACATTTGTAAGCAAAAACAGAAAACTCTTACAGACCACAAACTCTTAAACGCTACTGTATATTAATTAATACTGAAAATAGTTCATTGTTAGTTTATTATACCCAATGCATTAGCTAAAATTAGCTACAAAATTTTGTTACCAAATCATGTTTCCTGTATCAAAAAGTAAAAATGTTATTTTTGACCTAGTGAGAACATCACAATTGTTTAGCTCATGCATTAAAGCAAAACAAGAACTTTGTTCCTGAAAACAAAAGATTATAGTAATATCTGAAAGTACATAGCAGGAAATCACGTTTTTGGAAGTGGTTTGCGTGCTATGACAATAGATTTTCCAGACTTTTTTTTTTTACTCAGCATATGAGACACTGATGGGATTTGCAGACAAGCTGGCAAACATCAAGACGCCATGTTAGGGTGGACTGATCAGGAAGTTGCCAAAAAGGCAAAACAAAAAAAACTCAAAGTGAGAGACCTTGGACATGATGGCATTGATGTCATACACCTTCTAGAACGGTAGCTTCCATCGGGTCTCGTCAGTTCACATCAAAGAAAACGTGTACTTATTGACGCATCTGAGGAAACTTTAAATGCTCCCGAGTGTACTATTGTCGTCAGGGGCATCAGCAGAGAAGCACGAAAACAAAACAACAGATGTGTGCAACTCCTATTGGGATGCCAAACAGGATGGATCAACCCTGTCTAGGATGCACATAATTGGTAAGCTAACTTTCTAGTAAATGAAAATTCTGTGATTAATTACTTACCCTCATGTTGTTCCAAACCCAAATTTGTTTTCATTTTCAGAGCACAAATTAAGATATTTCTGATTAAATCTGAGAGCTTTCTGACCCTGCATAAACAGAAATGCAACTTCCACTTTCACGGCCCAGAAAGGTAGTAAGGACATCTTTGAAATAGTCCATGTGACATAAGTGGTTCAACCTTAATTTTATAAAGCTATAAGAATACTTTTCATGCACAAAGAAAACAAGTATAACGACTATATTCAACAATTTCTTCTCTTTCATGTCAGTCTTCCACCTGCATTCACAAGAGTACCATGACACATGCATGTGCGTTCTTTGCTTGCAAATAAAGACACAGAAGAGAAGAAATTGTTGTATGAAGTTGTTATTTTTGTTTTCTTTGATCGAAGAAAACGGATGTCACATGGACTATTTTAATGATGTCCTTACTAGGGCTGCCCTCTAATAGTCGACTAACTGTTAGTTGATGAGAAGATTCTTGGTCGACCAAAATTTTATCAGTCGCTTAGTCGCAGAAAAAAATAAAATAAAAAATCCCCAGGAAGTGGTGAAGTCACACAGTCCGTGATCGACAGATCGTTAACGGCTGGTCTACGTGGTAATACAGCATCGGGCAGGACATCCAAACGCTCACCTATCAGTAGCAACTGTTTGTGCGGAGAATGGAAGCTGAATGTGGTAACTTGCTCTGAAAATACTCTGACATTTTTGGTCATAGAGATGAGAGTAATACATCTTTCGAATCTGTAAAAACGCTACATTTATTTGTGCACACTCACAACAAAACATTGTGCTTTTGTAAAATAAAGAAAGCAAACAGGATGTGCTTTCTGCTGTCTCAGTCTCTGTGAATGTGAGTGCGTCAAAATAAAATTAACCAAAGCTCTGTGTATACTTGCCTTACAGACATGAAAAACCTATAGAGAGCGAAATGTCTACTTTAAAATGAACCAAGTGTGTTGAGGCAAGTTGGAGCTAAACTCTGCAGAACACCGGCCCTCCAGGACCGAGTTTGGGCACCCCTGGTTTAGGGTTATATGCGGGGGAGGGGTTAGGATTAGGCAACCATGTAGCGATTTCAACAAGAAAGGGTAATCATTTTGCAGGTGGTCGAAAATAGGCACAACAATGGCTTTATCTCTTAAGCCAAAAACAAATAAAGTACTAGTATATCAATAAATTATTACTGTATTAGCAATTCCTTACTGTTTCTCTGACACATTCATAATCATTGCTTCTGCCAGTGGCCTTATTAGGTTATGTAGACAATTAAAAGCTCATTATTCCGATTTAAATGGTGTATTAATAAACATATGATTAGTCGACTAATTGCTTAAAAGAGAAGTCCACTTCCAGAACGACAATTTACACATAATGTACTCACCCCCTTGTCATCCAAGATGTTCATGTCTTTCTTTCTTCAGTTGTACAGAAATTGTGTTTTTTGAGGAAAACATTTTTCTCCATATAATGGACTGATATGGTGCCCCGAGTTTGAACTTCCAAAATGCAGTTTAAATGCGGCTTCAAACGATCCCAAATGCGGTTGTAAACGATCCCAGCCGAGGAAGAAGGGTCTTATCTACCGAAACAATCGTTATTTTCATTAAAAAAATACAATTTAAATACTTTTTTAATCTCGAACGCTCGTCTTGTCTTACTCTCCCCGAACTCTGTTTATTCTAGCTCAAGACAGTTAGCGTATGTCGAAAAACTCATATTTTCTTCTTCAAAAATCATTTCAAAATCATCGCTGCAGAAGTACTGACCCAGTCTTTGCAAAGTGAACACCCTTAACAAAAAAAGTAAAACAGCGATGTAGGACGTTTTTGAAGTTGAGGGAGAAAATACGGTTGGAGTTTTCGACATACCCTAACTGTCTTGAGGTAGAATACACAGAGTTCAGGGAAAGTAAGACAAGACGAGCGTTTGACATTAAAAAGTATATAAATTGTATTATTTTTATGAAAATAACCGATTGTTTCGCTAGATAAGACCCTTCTTCCGCTGGGATCATTTACAACCGCATTTGGGATCGTTTGAAGCCGCATTTAAACTGCATTTTGGAAGTTCAAACTCGGGGCACCATATCAGTCAATTATATGGAGAAAAATGCAGAAATGTTTTCCTCAATAAACATAATTTCTTTACGACTAAAAGAAAGACATGAACATCCTGGATGACAAGGGGGTGAGTACATTATTTGTAAATTGTTGTTCTCAAAGTGGACTTCTCCTTTAAAATGTACGACTACTAGTTGAACAGAAAAATCTTTAGTCAAGGGCAGCCCTAGTCCTTACCACATTTCTGGGCTTGAACGTGGTAGTTGCGTTACTGTCTGTGCAGGTTCAGAAAGCTCTCAGATTTCATCAAAAATATCTTAATTTGTGTTCCGAAGATCAACAAAGGTCTTACAGGTTTGGAACAACATGATGGTGAGCAATTTCTGACAGAATTATCATTGTTGGGTGAACTATCCCTTTAAATCTCAAAATCGTATTGTTCTGATTAACAACATTCCACCAACTGTTACTTTTAGTCTCAGTATGATACAACAAACATGTAACTAAAGCAACAAATTAAACATGTGAACCTTTCAGAAAGACAAACCTGTACCACAATAAAGATAAGAGAGACTCATCCCAATGTTGTAACTGCACTTCTACGTAACTACATAATCCACTTTGATAACTGTGTTGACAAATCACCACAAAAATGCAGCACAATAAAAAAATTAAAAAAATGTTGAATTTATAGTTAACTCAGCCAAGGTTGTGACGTTAAAGTACATACTCTGGATTAATCTGGAACTTTTTCAGTTTCTCCTCTAAAGCTGGAAGATCTCTTAGATCAGCGCCGATAATACAATATCTATCCGAGTCCAGGCTGTGACCATCTGTCAAAGAGACATAAAGTTGAACGAGTGAAAGGTTACAGTGAAGGAGGTCACAACACAACAGCACAGTAAAACGCTCTGTAAAGTCATAATTTAATTTCAATACCCAGAAGGAGTGAATCAGTGGAGTGGGTCTCAATTAAAGGTTTTGATAGTGGAGGTTTTGTCCTGTAATACAGATAGATAGATAGATAGATAGATAGATAGATAGATAGATAGATAGATAGATAGATAGACAGACAGTAGAAAAATAGTAAGTTAATCATTTACAAAAGTCCATGTTTTATGGAAACCCTTATTTTTATCTCTTGATCATTATCAGTTATCAGATTTATTTCTTTAAAGGCATTCATGTTTTATTATCACATAATTTGTAGGAAGTATTTTTGATCATTATCAGTTTTATATCTTGAAAGGCATTCATGTTTTACCATCACACAACTTGTAGAATGTCAACATGAAAAATACAAGTTTGACCCCTGAATTCCATAAAATCCTTCTGTGTTATACAGTATAGCAATCTCAAAAATATACACATAATAAATTTACAGTTGAAGTCAAAAGTTTACATACACCTTGCAGAATCTGCAAAATGTAATTTTTTTTACCAAAATAAAAGGGATTATACAAAATGCACGCTATTTTTTAAGCACTGCCCTGAATAAAATATTTCACATAAAAGATGTTTACAGCTGTTTTTTTGTTGTTGTTGTTGTTGTTGTTGTTCAGTGAAAGTTGTTCATGAGTCCCTTGTTTGTCCTGAACAGTTAAACTGTCTGCTGTTCCTTCAGGTCCCACAAATTCTTTGGTTTTTCAGCATTTTTGTGTATTTGAAACCCTTTCCAACAGTGACTATATGATTTTGACTGTATGGATTTATATGCAACTATGAAGGGCAGTACTAAATGAAAAATAAAGGCTATTTAGGCAAAATAAGAATAATGTACACATCTTCATTCTGTTCAAAAGTTTACACCCCCTGGCTCTTATTGCATCGTTTTTCCTTCTAAAGCGTCAGTGAGCGTTTGAACCTTCTGTATTAGTTGAATATGAGTCCTTCAGTTGTCCTCAGTGTGAAAAGATGGATCTTAAAATCATACAGTCATTGTTGAGAAGGGTTACACAAAAATGCCGAAAAACCAACGAATTTGTGGGACCTGAAGAATTTTTCTGAAGAACAGCAGACAGTGTAACTGTTCAGGACAAACAACAGACTCATGAACAACTATCATTAAACAAAATAAAAAAAAAAACACAGCTGTGGCTCATTCAGGTAACAACACAGTATTAAGAGTCAAGCGTATGTAAACTTTTGAACGGGGTCATTTTTATAAATTCAACTTCGATTTTCTCTTGTGGACTATATGTAAACACCTTTTATGTGAAATATTTTATTCAGATCAGTACTAAAAAAATAAGTATTTTGTATGATCCCTCTTATTTTGGTAAAATAATTAACATTTTGCAAATTCTGCAAGGTGTTTGTGTAAACTGTATTACTCAAAAAACATGGACACTTTTTGTGTGAACTTGAAGGGAACTGATTTTACACAACACAGTCAATTGCATAAAAAGGTTGTGGGAAAAGGTCTAGTATCATTTGTTGGCAGATGACACTTTGGTATTCTGTTATCTTATGCACTGAGGGCCAGATTGTATTTTATTACGCAATTCCCTCTGTACACAGCACGTGTATTTCTATTCTATATCACGTACTCTTAAACCAAGGCGCTCACACAAGTACAAAAATCTTCCTTTTCTTTGCATTTCACCTCTGCTGTAGCATGTTTCCTAGTCTAGCTTTTTAATAAACCTGGCATTGTACACTATGAACATTGTTGGCTCTCTGACAAATTGCTTATGTTCCTCTATTGTACGTCACTTTGAATAAAAAGCATCTACTTAATGTAAATCCAGTCTTCTGTATGTTGCATAGCCACTCCTACAGCAACTTCCACTGACTGTGATTATGTAGCAATTAAAAAATAGTCTAATCACCCATGACAAAACATCCACCACACAAGAATAATTCAAATGCATAACAGGTAACAGATAAAAGTATTATTTCAGGTGGTGTACTTTAAAATAAGTGCACCAAACGACTGATAAAATTTCATACAGTACAAAATAGATGACAGATATACAATCCTGTTTTGGAGGGTGGATATACTTAGACAGAGGGTCCTAGAAACTAGTCATTTGAGACACTGTCTCCCTCTACAGGAATATGACTAAAAGAACATGCTGAGCATGCAAAATCATTCATGTTAAGGTCAAAAAGCAATTTGTTGAAAGCAATAACCATAATAACATTATAACAGTAAAAACACCTTACTTGATGTTGTGTATTTTTCTGGCAACAATCATTGGGAAGTCAACTTCAAAGAACTTTTTTGGCATAATGTTTTGATCCTAAGAATAAAGAAAGTACATGCGCTTAGTAAATATAAGATGATTTGTTTATCAAGAATATTTTATGGGAGACTGTATAAGTATACATCTTATTCCTTATTAAAAGTTACGCTACCAGTCAAAAGTTTTTGAACAGTAAGATTTTAATGTATTTTTAAAGAATTCACTTCTGCTCACCAAGCCTGCATTTATATGATCCAAAATACAGCAAAAGCAGTAATATTGTGAAATATTTTTACTATTTAAAATAACTGCTTTATATTTGAATACATTTTAAAATGTAATATATTTCTGTGATCAAAGCTAAATTTTCAGCATCATTACACCAGTCTTCAGTGTCACATGATCCTTCAGAAATCATTTTAATATGCTGATGTGCTGTTCAAGAAACATTTTATTATTATTATTATATTAAAAAGTTGAGTACATTTTTTCAGGATTCTTTGATAAATAGAAAGATCCAAACATCAGCATTTATCTGAAATAAAAATCTTTTGTAGCTAAAACACTATACCATACAAAATCTTGGATTCAGTATAATTTTTTGGGAAATAAATTATAGAAATGAATACTTTTATTTAGCCAGGATGCTTTAAATTAATCAAAAGTGATTATAAAGACATTTACAATGTTACAAAAGATTTCCATTTCAGATAAATGCTGTTCTTCTGAACTTTCTATTCATCAAAGAAACCTGACTTTACTCAGCTGTTTTCAACATAATAATATTAGAATACTTTCTGAAGGATCATGTGATTGGAGTAATGATGTTTTGAAATCACAGGAATAAATTACATTTTAAAATGTATTCAAATAGAAAACCATTATTTTAAATAGCAAAAATATTTCAATTTTTTTTTACTGTTTTTGCTGTACTTTGGATCAAATACATGCAGGCTTTGTAAGCAGAAGAGAAGTGTATATAATTAATATAAATATCATTATTGTCTATTTTTTAAACAGCTAAATGGGAAATTAATTTAAAAACAACCTTTAATCTCCAAAAAGTAGTATCCAGTCCTGCCCCAAGATTCACCACCTGGCAGTCACATTGTGTCTTCTTGAGAAAAGCATCAATAAGAAGATTCATCCCTTGGACACGTCCATAATAACCTACAGCACAATTAAAACAAAAGTGCAATTGATTAAACGCAGCTGCAAATAATAACCAGAAGGGGGAGATATTTAAACGATTTATCTTACCTCTGTTGATCTCAGGTGCTTTACGTTCACCTATTTGCCTCACAAAATACTGGACGTAGAGGTCAGTCCAGTAACCTTTACTGGTAGCAAACCTATAAAACAAAATAAAAGGCATAGTTATATGAAATATTAAAATGATTATTATAGGTCAATAACAAACTACAGCGTTGCTCTTGAACATAAAAAAAATTTATGGTCGTAAATGATTAAATTATTTTAAGTATTATACACAGCTATCCATATCAGTAATTTTGTGCATAACCACGATTTAAGTATATTTCCATGTTTTGGAGATAAACATGATGCTCAATAACATTGCACTGAGAGAAACAGTATTTAGAAACACAAAAATCATGTTGAATAATTTTATTATTCATCACTGTGCACCATGCTACCTTTTGCATGTCGATGCATCGTCGCAAGTTGCTCTGACTGCTTCATCAGCAGTGTCAGAATCTGTAAATGGCTGTTTGGATGCCATGAACACTTACAGATTTGAAGCAATGCTGTTAAACACTGCGTTACATACACATACTGTGTTCGTATGAACACAAAAGCTAAATGTTAGCTAACGTTAAACTGAGCGAGTTTCGAAAAACGCCGCAGGCTAAGATTCAATACTTGATTGAAAAGGTTATCAACAGATTTTTAAAATATATTCTCCAAGTACATTTATTTTAATCAAGCACACTGATATTCACAGCCGCATAACAGAAGCACAACTGCACCAGCGTTCCGTTTGACAATCACATGTTTACATCTACTTCCGCTTACGGAGCTTTCCCATAATACATCTCGAGGAGACCTTACTGCGCATGACAGTATATTTAATTCACATTTATGTGTAACATTCACATTGGTTGATGTGCAGATGTTTACGCTTATGATACTGCAAATCGTAAAAGAGTGTTTTTATAAATACCCCGTCGCTTTATATTACTGTTCAGAACAATGTTAAACCCTTGTTTAATGATATGTAAATGATAACGGGAAAATGTCCCGTTAGCTGAGATTTATTCTAGATATTAGAGGTTAAGAATATCAGGGCTATAAAAAAGCAAATGTGCCGTTTAAACGCATACCACAGAAAAAATTATTGAAAGTGTTAACCGCGTAATTAGAATATTAACGTTGTAGATTTGGATTTGATCAGTGTGAGTAGCTGTCAAGCCCCGACGAGTTAAAGTTATAAATAAAGATTGATTTTATTAGCAGTGTTTTCAGCTTCTACAGTGTTTCCAAAGCATATACACTACTTGAATTATTAAAATAGACAGTATATAAAATAAACAGTGTGACGCTTACAAGTAACACGAGGTGAATGGAAAATAAGGAACGAGACATGGTAAAAAATATCTGAATAATTAAGCACAGTTTTGTAAAATTCCTACAGTCCATACAGGGAGTGCATGGTCATCCCAGTAGGTAATATGAGTGGACACTGAACTCTACGTAGTCTTCGTTGGATGCGTCTCAAAACCTTTGGAGCTGCCTACAAAGGCAGCAATTTTAGACGTGACAGACGCTTCATTATGATGTCTGTAAAGTCAGCGCACTAGGTTTCGAGACAGCCCCTGTATCCACATTAATGCCATCATGATCAGCCTGGAGCTGCGCTGATCTGAGCTGTGAAACACACACACCGTACCCGTCACGGATGGAGTGATCAGCCCGCTGCCATGCACTTCCACTCTCTCCCGTAGATGTCACGGGCTGGCATACGTGGAAACAGCACTCACTCCGCTTATGAGACCAGTTGCAACACGGAATGACATGAAACGAGCACCGCTATTCACCGGAGCTAACTTTTTCCACACTACTGTTTTTTTCTCTCCCGATCGGCTAGGTTTCTAGCTGCTTGAGCTAACCGTACACCGGGCTGTTTTAATGTAATTATCCACACGACTTCACCATCGTGCTCAAGGATCTTTCGGCTCATGAGGCATCGACGAACACACTCTCCACGTCTTAAAAACTGGGTTTTGAGGCCGACGCCACCAAAATGAAGAAACAGTTTAATCGGATGAGACAGCTCGCCAATCAAACAGTTGGCAGGCGAGTATAGATTTAAAGTTTTTATTCGGTTTTGCCCTCTTATGGATGGGCACAGGCAGCTCTGTCATGGTTTGATATGTTGTTGTTATGTTATGTTGTCAAGGCGGTAGCTGCCTAAAACAAATCTTTTCGGTTTGACGTTTAATATAACAGCAGTTAGCTAAAGAGTAAACTTTCTTCGTCGTTTTACATTATATATTTAAATTACGTAATTGTTTGACTACAGACTCAACTTTGTAGATATGCTACTTTTGATTTGAATATTGACTGTTAGACTGTTGCACTGTTAGATTTGTTGCGGCCTCGTTGCTATATAATACTAAATCTTAATCGGAAATGGTTTAAGATAAGCTATCTGATAAACTACTCAAGATTGGAGATGTCTGATTTGTGAGTGAATCTTTCTATTGAATCGGATCTTTGCAATGAATCGGTCGGATCTGTTCAAAAAACTGGTGTGGACAATTCGTTAATGAATCGACTGAACTATTGAGTCAGTGTGAGCAATTTACCAGTTAGTATAACAGCAACTAACTAAATGGTAAATCTTTTTATTTGTTTGACGTTAGATACAAAGTTAATTCAGTTCTTTAACCACAGTTTCTTTCAGATATATTGCTTTTTAGATATAATTACTTTTGAGTAGCCCTGTTAGTATGATTCATTGCAGCCTATATGCTGTGCATGTAAAATAAAGTTTAAGATAAACTTAGTCCATTTGCATAAACATAGCCACTTATGTTAAGACTAAAAACTAGTTTGACCAACTACCAGTTGGACCAGTCTTAGAGAAAAAAAAGATAGATGACTAACTTTTAAGTCTCTTAGCAGTTAATGCTTGTGAACGAATCATTATTTGGAATCAGATCTTTGAAATGATTTGGTCAGATCTGTTCATCAATAATTAGTTTGAACTATTTGTTCAAAAATCAACTGAATGATTCACTCATGAATCATTTGGAGTTTTTCTCAGTTCTCAGACTCATTCGATGCAAATTATATTAGGGTTCTAATAGACTCAGCTGAGCCATGAGTCATGACTGAAACAAACAGAGCATAAAATTACAAGTAAACACATGCATTAGTAAAACTTAAAAATGTAAATAAACAGCAATAGGGGAGAGTGGGGTAAGATGAGTCATTTTTAAATTATGTGGTCCTCAAGATAAGGGAAAATGAGGCAGAAGTACAATGAAAGTATCTAAAGTAATTTCAGGATGTTTCCTATCATTTTAAAGCATCAGAATGCATCTATGACAAGGGTTCCAAAAATATGGCTTTTTATAAGAAAGTGTTCATGTGGCTCAATTTGCCCCAGGTTAGGGGTAAGTTGACCCGAGACGGGGGTTAAGATGCACCATCTGAATGAATCTGATTTTAAAGATAAAATTTTAAAGATAATTTATCTCTTTTAAAAACTAACTTAATCAAGTCAATCACAACAGTCATATTTTTTTTTCTTAAAGCTAATTTGTAATAAAACAAATTAAGTTTAATTTTCAGTCTTTAATTGTTTGCATTTCTGAGACAATGTGTTGAACACCAAAGTTTTAATCTTCCAAAAAACAGACTTTTAAAGTTTAAGTAAAATTAAAAAATAATAATAATAATAATTAGAAGGAAGGAATAAATGTCACTGAAACTAATAAATATTTTGGTCAAAAGATTCTTGGCAATGGTACATTTTCTGCAGTGTCAAACCGGCCATTAGGGACTACAGGTGGAAATATATATTTGATTATAATATCATGAAAAGCATCTTCTGATTCTCGGAGAAGGATTTGGTACACTTGTACACTGTCCCTATCAAATAAACTACAAATAATAACTATATATATCATACACTAAACCAGTTATGTAATATCACATTAAAACACCCGTTTATACCTCAGATATTTAACTTAACCTTAGTGCATTATGGTGGAGTAAGTTAAAGTGCTGGCTCAACTTACCCCACAGCACTTGGCTCACTTTGCCCCATAGCTGGCATTTTGGGAAAAAAAAGAAACCTAGTGTGCTAAATTATTTGCATGGTTCCATATGTTGCTAAATCACCTATATGCATCATAAATATTTTTAGACCTGGATACATTTGTTTTGTTGTATTACATGAGCTATTACATCTGTTATGCTAAAATTTTACTTTGACAAGCCAAAAACAGTTTTATAGTAAATGGGTGCCTTCCACTCCTGGCAGAAATAATGTGTGATTCCAAAATACATGGTCACATAACACTAAAAGTGTACAGTTGCCAAGATACAGGGGGTGGGTCAACTTGCCCACTGGCTCAACTTACCCCACTTTCCCCTATGTGACTACATGTTGCTTTATACTGGAACATTTCAGTATATGTTGTGGATGTCAGGGATCAGGAATCGTTTTTAAACCGATTCTAAGAGTCAAATCATGACAAAGAAGTCTGCCTTTTATCACTACTGCAAATTTTCCTTCTTCATAGGTACTTTGAGAACATCCTGGCTCTTTTTGAAAATACAGTTCTTGGATGTTATGTCTGCTTAGTGAATTTTCTGTTTATTTGTCAGCCACGAGTCCTTTGAGCTCATACTTTGTATCCTACATTGAAATGGTATGTGCATAGTCATCACTTCTGACTCCTCTGACTGTTGATAAAGCGTCAAACTGCATTCTTCATTCTGCAAAAGCTGCTTGAGGGTAAATGGGTCTGTAGATTCTCAACATACAGGGCACAGGTCTCTCAGGGAGGTGTTGGAGCTATAAATGCTGTTTTCCCCTGAAGTCAAACAGTAGTTTCTTCACTTCAAGTATTTTGGGTAGGCCTAACGCAGACTTTAAATTAAGTTTGTATCAATTAGGCTAACTCATTGAACAGGCCGCATGACTAAATGAACTTTAGGTAGCTATAATGTAACATTTCTATCAGAGAATTTCACTTTTTTAACCAAACATAGCACGTTAACAAGGACCGATGCACCTGCCTATCAGCTATGTTCATTTAACTGGTGGTTAACCTGACCTTTAGCATCCATGTCCGCAGCCTCATTCCCTTTAAATGTGTGCGCAATTCGATCAGCCACCAGAGACATCTGGCTAGCCTGACGACAATGGAGCAGTATAAGATGAGAAATGCCAGTAGCTAACTGTTTACTGGTGTTCACACTGAGCCCAACTGGGGCGAGGCCATTCCTGTTCAGTTTAAAAGAAGATAACCAGGGTGATTTATAATTTTGTTGCAAAGTTTGGAATACCAGGAACTTGACAGCCCCCTCAATCTTTCTAGGCCTCAGACAATTACTGTCTGTAAAAGAGGGCGGTACTTCCACCACCACTAGACAGCCTAGAGTATTTTCACAAAATTTGAGGTGTCAAATTATACCTCTAAAAGAAAGATCTACATAGTGATGAACTTAAAAAGCCTCATTTGGTTTTAAAGTTATTGCATTTCAAATGTGAAGCGTCAGGCACAATGACGCTTGTAATATTCATGACCCTGAATGCCTGTGCCTCAAATATTCATTCACATATGCCCATGGGCAAACTGAGCTGTTAGGTAAGGCATTTGACCTTATATGTTGAAGTATGAAGCTCAATAGTATTCAGTCTGTTATTAAATAATACTGCTGAACTGTTTATGATCTGACAAGGTCGATCTGACCTGACCTTTGACCTATAGTCAGTATATTATATTTGGAAAAAACTGCATGGGTAGACAAAGTTTGTTTTTTGTTTTTTTTGTTACACTTAAGAAATATTTTTTTATTCAGCAAGGATGCAGTAAATCAATCAAAAGTCAAAGTAAAAACATTTATAATGTTACAATAAAATGTTTGTTTTCTAAATGCATGCTGTTCTTTTGAACGTTCCTGAAAAATAAGGATCCAGAAAAATGCAAAAATGCTGTTCTTTATTCTTCAATAAGCATATTAGAATGATGTTCTAAAGGATTTGCAAAATTAGCTTTAATAAAATTAAAAACAGACACTTCAAATAGTTATCATATTTTTCTATATTATGTTTTTTTTGTGTTGCTAGTATAACACACATTTTGACTGCAATTTTTTTATTTTACTTTTGTTTCTCATTAACAGTTTTGTAAACACAAAGCCATTTGATTAATAATATGGAAACATTAAAGCCAGTCACTGACTATTGCCTTGTAAACACAAACGTTTTACATGTGGATAAAAGCAATTCAGCTGGAATTCCCATCTCTTCCTGAATTTATTTTACGAACAATAAATCACTTCAGTGTGATGCAGAAAGCAGACTTGAAGCGGTTGAGGATCGGACGGACGTAAGGGGGGGTGGCGGGGTGTCGAGGTGGCTGGGCGCAGGGCTCAGCTGGTCCCATGGTTCCTGTGATTGTGAGGAGGCAGTACACTGTGTTCGGCATGCAACCCCTCAAAGGAAATCTCTCCTTATTCTTTTTTAAACAGGAAGTTGTACTGAGGAAGTTTCATTTCTATGAATGAAATCAAAGAATCAACTCAGGCATATCTAGCGACGAGCTGGGGTTTAAGCTGTGTGACATGACATTCTGCGCAACCATCTAAATTGCACACTTGTGTACAGTATAACACCATCCCAAGGCACATTAGTGCCACGTTACCTCACAATTTTATCAGAAGACTAGAACCACCTGTCGGTTTGCTGATGATGCAGACCTATTGTCAGCTCAGGCTTTTCACTGGCCTCGGGTGCTGTGTTTGTTTCAGCAAAGAGGTAAAGCAAGATTGTAGTAATTAAAGTAAAAGCATGGCTGTTTTAATAGACTGTTGCAGATATCAAGCAGTTTACTGCTGCTCCAATATCTGTTCTTAATCAGCTTCTTTATCAAATACTGTTGATATCAGTGTGTAATGCTCAGCTCAAACCATGAATGGACAACACACTTCTGTGCCACTTAACCGAATATAATGTACAGATAAGGATAACATAAGATAAATGTAAAGTATAAATTTGTTGTTGCTGTAAGTCGTTTCATGAAATTTGAAAACAGAACGGGCCTGATGAGTGTTAGCACGTTTGGGGATAATGCTGCTTTTTTTTTTTAGCATTATATATCTACAAATGGCTTTGCCATTTGTTTGCAAAGTTAGAAAATTTTAAATCAAAATGATTTTTAAAAAAAGGTAAATGTTAATGTTTTCTGTAAACATGTGTTTAGGCACTTAGAGCTGTCATGGCGAATGGTACAACTGTTAATGACTGTCTTACGGGACAATTAAACTGCAATGATTAAATACTACTATTATTTATATAAATATTAATATTTAATAAACAACAGTAGCCATAATAAAAGATGCTAGATAATTCAGTCAAAGTACAAAGGCAGCACTAAATGTACAAATACAACATTAAAGTTACATAAAATATAATGTGATGAAATTTTACCCTCAAGTCAAAACTATTTGCTCTGGAACAAATAGATTAATGAGACCAAATTTAGTCTCGTTAATTAATGTTATGTCTCATAACTAGAGGTCGACCGATATTGAATTTTACCGATACCGTTTTACCGTTAAAGTTAGTTCATTGTTCATTAATGTTAACAAAAGTAACAATTTTTTTTTAAATATATCAGTAAATGCTGAAATTAACACACTCTAACATGGAACAATACTTATACTATACAGCTTTTATCAATCTTAATGTTACAAATGGACTCATGTTGTAAAGTGCTACTATTACATCAACAATCAAGCTAAAGATGGCCATCTTTAAATATCTACACAAAAGCCACAGTATTGAAATTGCATACATATGGATATTGTGTACTTTCACAATTGCAGCGCCGTGTCTAGAAGAACTCGCATCTGTCCGGTATCTCACACACTGGACGCGTGGTGTTCAGTTCAAGCGGCGGTCTACAAGACTATTTGATCACCAAATGGGCAAAAGTATACTGCTGTCTTTTCTCCACTAATGCAGCATCTAGTCAACAAATTCATCGCTTAGTAATGACATGAAAATATGCACTACAGTATACTGTACACACCGTTTCGTTGTTGTTTTTTAAATCCGCCTTTGAAGTGTCCTGCTCTGTGCAGCTCACAGTGTCGCGTGTCTAAACAAACGGCATGTGTTGTTAGAGGCCGCTAGTGCTGTATAACAAAGACTATAGGGACTTTGCTGTATAATGACGACCTTCTTAGCCGCTCCAGCAATGGACCCAACCCGTAAAAAACTATCGGCATGGATTTTTGCTGATAACCGTTAGTTCCGCCAATCAACTATCGGTGCCGATTAATAGGCAAAACCGATACATCGGTCGACCTCTACTCATAACAACTGCCATATATCTGAATTATATCTCATGTTTAACCACAATAGAGACATCAGAGCCAGCGGCAAATTCCGGAAGAGGTAAGGCTGTTCTCGGCGGGTTCGTGCGCGCTAAACGGCTCCGAAAATCTGAAGCAAATTTTCAAGCAGACATTGTCTTTATTAACTTACTGCATATTTTAAGTCTACACAAGTAGATTCACACCTAAAAACTCTTAAAACTTCATTCCGTGACACAAAAACAGTGTTATTTATAAAATTGTAGTGTCCTTTTATCACTAGAATATTGCACTCCTCTCAGGCAATCAGATTTGAGGACCAGAAAGAGCTATTATATAAATATATACTTTTACATTAATGCTGTTCTTTTAAATTGTGAAAAATGTCATGGTTTTCACAAAAGTAGTAAGCAGCACAACTGTTTTCAGTTGTGATAGTTGTTCCTTGAGCAACAAATCAGCATATTAGAATGATTGGCTGCTAAAAAATTCAGCTTTGCTTTCACAGAAATAAATCACATTGCATATTTATATTTTATAATAAAATAAGTAATTTAAACCGGTAATAATGTTTTATAGTGTTACTGTTACTGTATTTTTGATCAATTGCTAGCCTGACAGTGGCTGGAGAAAGCTCTGGAAACTGTTTATTTTCAGTTCTTCTTTGCATGTGACATCAAGAGCTTGATTCAGACAGACTCTCAAGATGTTTGGAGTTCAATCTGGATTGGTTACAGTCTTGTAGGCCCTTTTTCTTGTCCTCCTGTGTTAATTGAAAGCAGCTGTCCTCTACTGTCACGAGGTTACAGCCGTGCAGTTTTGGCAGAAGAAGGAACTGGGGCTGAGATTTGTGGGTAACATGGCAGACAAGGAAGACATGAAATGGCACAGAATCAGACTCCTGAGCTTTGACAGATCATTTTTCACTTATTCAGACCCTGTGTTCTGCTTTAACCACGTTAGTCGAGCTCCATTAAAAGCTAATGGCAATCATCTCTGCTTGATTGCTCCTCAATAAATACAATGGCAGTAATTGTTTTATTACTTTTTTGATAGCAAAAAGATACATAAGGTCAAAAATTACCATAAACAGTCAAGCCAGCTTTGGCAACAGATGTGTCAGTAAGTACAGTTGAAACCAGAAATTTACAAACACCTTGCAGAATCTGAAAAATGTTAATAATTGTACCAAAATAAGAGGGATCATACAAAATGCATGTTATTTTTTTTTATTTAGTACTGACCTGAATAAGATATTTCACATAAGACATTTACATAGTGTCCACTAGAGAAAATAATAGTTGAATTTATAAAAATGGCCCTGTTCAAAAGTTTACATACACTTGATTCTTAATACTATGTTGTTACCTGAATGATCTACAGCTGTGTTTTTATTTTATTTTATTTTATTCTATTTTTTTTGTTTAGTGATAGTTATTCATGAGTCCCTTAAACTGAACTGCCCGCTGTTCTTTAGAAAAATCCTTCAGGTCCCTCAAATTCTTTGGTTTTTCAGCATTTTTGTGTATTCGAACCCTTTCCAACAATGACTGTATGATTTTGAGATCCATCTTTTCACACTGAGGACAACTGAGGGACTCGTATGCAACTATTACAGAAGGTTCAAACACTCCCTGATGCTTCAGAAGGAAAAACAAAGCATTAAGAGCTGGGGGTGAAAACTTTTGAACAGAATGAAGATGTGTACAATAATCATATATCATATGTATTTTTTACATTTAATACTGTCCTTCAGAAGCTACAGAAGATACTTACATGTTCCCCAGTAGACAAAAGAAGTTAAATTTAACCTGATTTTCAAATTTAAAAGTTTTCACCCCCTGGCTCTTAATGCATCGTGTTTCCTTCTGGAGCATCAGTGAGCATTTGAACCTTCTGTAATAGTTGCATATGAGTCCCTCAGTTGTCCTCAGTGTGAAAAGATGGATCTCAAAATCATAAAGTCATTGATGGAATGGGTTCAAATACAAAGAGTCTTACCAACACCAAAATGGTAGTGTACAGTGTGGTAACTTACAGTTAACCTWTTTAAAAGGTTTTTACTCCAGCATTTTTACATTCACGTTTAAGTTAAAGTACTGACTTCCAAGACACTTGCAAAATAAGGTCTTAGCTCTAAAACAATAGCATAATTGCTGTCTCCCTCTTTGAGAACAAATAAGATTTTGTGAGTGTACGGTGAAACGAATACTCCAGGTTATGACGGCAAGCTTACACTATTACATCCTCCTTGCTTTCGAATGTTACGGTTGCCACAACAAAAGGTACAGACACAGAGACAGGCCCAACTCAGCACACACATGAAACATTTCAGCAATGTTTTATTGCCACAGACTGTTGTATGCTAGTTTTTATGTTGATGTGAACTCCTAGGACTATAAAATACATTCAGATTACAATGATCTTTATAGTAGCAAACACGTAGGTAGCACACACTGGCGAATCAATAAAAAGTTAATTAAGCAAGACAATTTTTAGGTGAGGTCACACAACCTGTCTCTGAGTCATTATTCTGAAACAGTAGTGTGATAGATGTGTAGTGTGTGTGTGTAAGCTGTGTGAACTGAGCTGGTGTTGTCCTCTCACATTCTCTGCCTCAGATAGACAGGACTTAATCTGTGCCATGGTCAAAGCCCTCTATTAGTTTACTATTAATAGGGTCTTAACTATTTGTTCACAAGACTGACAGTGGACTGCTAAAATTCCCTGGGAAAGTAAATGCCTGTGACTCCTATTTCGGACAGCTGGTTTTATTAGACAGTCTGTCAGCTGTTGGCTACTCCTAGACTTGACCATTACTAGAGTCTACAGTTTTATACATAAACATTGTTTCTTCACCTTGAAGGGCTGCATGATTAATCGTAATAAAACTGAAATTGCAATTGCGGCTCGTTGTTCTTGCACATAAGCAGCTCATGATCTAGATCACGATTTTTAATAGAAATATTACCAAATGTTAGAATTAGACGGTTTGATAATATGCCAATAGTAAAGAGTAAAGAGAAAAGAAAAGAATGATCCAACTGCATCTCAGGGCATTTGATTAACACGCTCTGAAGGACCATAAGAATACATCGCTAGATGCTATTCACACAGAATGCGCCTTTGAGTTGACAAAGACGCGACACAGGCAGTGGAATAGGAAAAAATGGTGGAATAGAAAAAAGATGGGAGTTGAACTTCTTTTAACTTGAGCACTACGTTTTTAGAATGCTGTTTTGTGCATGAGACGCTTCAAGAAAAATAAGCACAACAGTCAAACATGTCCATGTTTACATAAAAAAAAACAATGGAAAGGCAGCGCAGTCTTATAAAAAAACCTATAAAGAACTACTACTGTATGTCTGATATTTCATGTTTGCATTATTGTGACAGGCTGAAAGCTGCTGTTCATTGTTTATACACAACATTTATAGTTAATAATAGTTTGCTGGTGTTATACCTTCAGTCATTTTGTAATTGAATTACCTTGCAATTTTTTTTTAAAGCATTTTCCTTGTATTATTTCTGAACATATAATATGTATAAGACAAGTTTGTACAGGATGTACATTTTTTTCTGCAAAGATGTTAAACAAATCACTTGTTAAATATTTACATTACGTTGACAACTTCATGTGTGGTGCACTTGGAATAGAATTTTCTTTAACTATAGGGTTAACAAAGAAAAAGTTACTTGAATCATGTTGTAGTTACATTTTCTGGTAAAAAATTGAGAATCAGTCAAACATTCTAAAAAAAATTAGGTTTTTTTTTGACATCTCACCCAGCCCTAGTTTTAATCCTACTACTTTAAAGGGGGCATCGGATACCCATTTTCCACAAGTTGGTATGATTCTTTGGGATCTTCAATGAAATATCTGCAACATACTTTGGTTATAATTCCTTAATGGTCAAGTAAAACAACACCCTTTTTACCTTGTCAAAAACAGGTCTTTTCACAGTGACCCATTTAAATGATGACGTGTCTCTTTAAATGATAATGAGCTACTGCTCACCCCGCCCCTCTCTTCCATTTTTTTATGTATTTGGTGGTGCATCAAGAACAAAACTAATCCACTGCATCCTCATTGGCTCTGATGTCTGGAGAAAATAAAAACTAGGGCTGACTAAAGATTTTTTTGTTCGACTAGTAGTCGTTCATTTTAAGCATTAGTCGACTAATCGCATGTTTATTAATAAACCATTTAAATCATAACAGTGAGCCTTTAATTGCCTGCATAGACTAGTAAGCGCTCAAGTGCATGCATAAAGCTAATGATTATGAAAAACAGTAAGAAGGCTTCCTTAACAATTTAATAATTCATCGATAAACTAGTGCTTTCTTTGTTTTGGGCTTAAGAGATGAAGTCAGCAACACTGATTCATCTTCGCAGTACTGGATGCACCTGTATGCATGTTTCATACAGATTACATAATCTGAGAAAACTTGTTTTTCATTTGAATTGGTTCATTTAAAAGTAGTCGTTTCACTCTCTATAGATATATTTTCATGTCTGTAAGGCAAGTATACACAGTTTTGGTTAATTTATTTACTTTTTATATTTTTTATTAAAGGTCAGATGGCAGAAAGTGCATCCTGTTTGCTTGCATTATTTTACAAAAGCGCAATGTTTTGTTGTTATTGTGTGTGAACACAAACAAACGTAAAATTATTACAGATTCGAAAGATGTATTACTTTTATCTGTATAAAAATGGACCAAAAATGGAGTATAACATTTTTTGGTTAACACTGGATTGAGCTACCATGTAAAATTGCTACTACTTGTTTTTTTTTCTCAGACTAAGTGACTAATAAAATTTATATTTAAATTATTAAATATTATATTTATTTAGGATTTATTTAAAAGTGAATTTTGCATCTGATGTCCCCTTAAATGTGTTGTTTTGAGCAGGTTTCATTTCTAACGATCTGTTGTTTTCTTTTACAGAGCGGAGAAAACAGAGGTCCTCAGTGATGACCTGTTACAGGTGACTGCTTTTTATTTCCATCTCTTTCTGCAGTGAAGCCGTGCTGTTCTTTGGCTGTAATCCATCGTACATTAGATCAAATGGTGGGAAACTAGTGAGTCATTTTGGGTAGAGAAAGGTGAAGTCATTGATGTCAAGTAAATACATTCCATTCAATTTATTTTTGTCACTTTAGAAAGAATGTTCTTTTCTGAATAATAAGCGAAACGGATTGCGTCACGGCGCTTTTGCTCTCCTCATGTGAAACTGTCCCCAGTGAAATTGTCAAAAAGTTTGGTTGCTATGGCAATTGTGTCAAAACGACCTCCTAGAAACGCAGAGACTCCATGAAACAGAGAGTCATTATCTGAACTTCCACCAATATTGTGTCCGTGACAGCTTGTTTATTCCTCTTGTCTGGCTGCGTCTAAAATTATCTCTGTGAGATGTTTGGACACATCAAGAGAGAATTATGCTGACATCCCCCTGTGGCACTCACAGGGGCTTGGTTTTTATTCTGGGTTCTGTATGGTGCTCAGGGAGGATCACAGCGGTATCCCATCACCCCATTCTCAGCTGTCTGGACACCCGTGTTACCTCAGGGCTGCTATGCTCGTGCCACTCACAGATGCGTTCGGAGGACACTTTTGAAATCTTGAGCAGCTGTATAGTGGCATCCTCCCATTTTGAATTGCATCCAGTTTTCCCTAATCGCTTGTCCGGACAGGATGTTCCTGCTGCTTTCATTTCGCCTACGACTGTTCAGTGTTATAGTGGTGTTTCCCCATTTTCTGAACATAGTATAATATGTTCCGTTACAAAAAAAACTATAGCTCATTGTTTCTACATGCTTAGTCTGTTGTTCGCCAGTTTTTAGTCTGTGATGGTAACAGGCAAACGTTTAAAGACCTCTCACACCAGATTATCCAAACAACTCCCCTCGAACAGGATCTCCCTCAGCAGAAAAGCACTGACAATAACAGTCAGTGATTCCCCTTGTTCCCATGCCAGGTGTCGGGCCTCTGTGCGTTCTCATGCCGGAGACGCCTGAGCGGAATGTACGCTTGACCCAGCTGCATTGGGACGGCTGTGAGGGAATGTTATGACGTAAAAGAGGCAGAGAAGTGTGAGGAGGTGGTTATCTCCTCTCCCAGCCTGTGGAATTCCTGATCTGGGCTGTTTTTGGAACATGAGTCAGTTTTTTTTTTTTTTTTTCTTTTTTCTTTTTTTCCTCCTCTGTTTGTTCAGTCATACCGCTCTCACAGTTCTGAAGTGACATTCTTTTCATGGTTGTTTTTAGGGCTGACATGTGTTCGAGCAGGCCCGCCCTGCTCGCATCAAAAAGCTGACTTGTCTGTCATGACAGTAGTTTTCAAAGTCTTAGACAGTGGATCTCTGTTCTGGCAAAACAAGATGACAACCTATATTTTTTCTAAGCATACTGCTGGTGAAATAAGAGGCCTAAATAATAGATGAGAAAGCAAATGTCAGTCAAATCAAAAATGAATACAAGAGAACATAACATTTAATTTCAGTTCCTCCAGAGTTAAATATTATTAAAGTGCCCCTATTATGCTATATGAAAGGTTCATAATTGGTTTTGGGAGTCCACAACAGGTTTCCATGCATTCAAGATCAAAAAACACTTTTCTTATATGCATTTAATTTTACGTTATTTTCAAGGACTTCCAAACGATCTGTTCCTCTTTTGCGTCAGGCTACTCTGATCTGATTGGTCAGTTGACCCCAGTCTGTTGTGATTGGTTTACTGCATACAGCGCATGTTGGAAACAAAATGCCCATCGCTTGTACTGTACTTATACATCCTATTACAATAATGATAGTGCTTCACCCTGTTCTAAACAAAAGAATCAGATGGGAAAAAGTTGTTTACAGTTATGTAAATGCCACAGCTTGGTAGTAAAGACCTAAACAATAAAGGTATATGCATTAGCCAAACACAGACATAGAGTACTAATAAAGCACTGCAGTTTGTAAACCAACATAGTGCTCCATCCTTTATCATGACTCCAAGTAATAAGAACGACAGACATTTGATATTAATCGACACATTTCTAGACAATAGCAGGCCCACAGCTGTGTACCAGAACTATAACGTGAGTTAGCCGGAGACCTACAGCTGTACTGAGTGTATACACAACACAACACAACACAACACACAAAACTACATATTTTGCACGCTTGACAGAACGTTAAAACAACAATTAATACCTACAGGTACATTCTTAGAGGCTGCGATTCGGATGAGCAAGCTGGTCCAGACAAACTGGGCACTGACCCATCTTTCAAGGACAACCGGTTTACAAACCCTGCGTTGAACTCGCAGAAATTAGAGAATCAGTTGTCAGTGTAATAATGGGAACACAGCAAAAGTTTGTGATTATACTGCTGTGGTATCATAGAAGATTAATTTTATCCACTGATTTCTCACAGCCTCATCCTTTGAAAGTGAATATAAATTGAATTCACTTCCACAGCACAAAGAACAGCGTCTTCTCAACATTACGTCATCCACACGAACGTGCTACAGCATTTGAGCAATGTTTTCTTGGAATTTCTATGCACAATGTAGGGGGGCATTATGCAAATGGATTAACTTGTGGCATATGAACTTCGCAGAAACGTTTTGAATTTAAAATGACTCGTTTTAGCAGTTCAGAGTCAACTCCATAATAGGGGCACTTTAATATAACAGAGAGTCTGTTTACACTAAGTCCAAATAGCCTGTCTTGTTGGCAGAGGCTATTTAAACTAACTCCGCCCACCGATTGTGCGAATGGGATAGTCAGTGCTACAATAGACAACTGTTAAACATCAGCTCCAGTGGCACAGATGGTAAAGCGCATGCTGTGGTCTTTTAGACATGATAGAACCGGGTTCGAAAATGCCTTTTGGTGAACTTTTTTTTTTTAGCTTTTCCCATTTCATATCATAACAGAAAGACATTTATTTTCAATAGAAGGAAATATTTGAAAAGTTGAAAATAAAGTATCAGTTAGGGTAGGTATAGGGAATGCTTTATTGAAACCAATAAAGCAGCTTCCATTTCATAATTTTGAATTAATATTATAATTTACACTCAATAAGTTATTATTGCACATTGTAATGTACTACAGTACTAAGGTGCAGATAATTGCCTCTATTTGTAATAAGTAGTATAAATAGCAGAAAATCCTGTTATTGTAACAGTGTAAATAGAATCTATAGCTATTTGCAATTAGTGTAAATTATAAATTGTTGGAACAGTGCCAAATACATCCTTTTTACATCCGTTTCATAATCCAATATTATGTAATGGTTTCAATTTTCATTTTCATTTGAATAAACTGTGCATTATTGCATAATAATTATGCAATTATAAACAACTGTGTTTTTCAGTGACAAATTCCAGATGAAGAACTACATTTCCAGTCAGTCCTGAAAAGAAATCCACCAATCAGAAAATTGACAAGCAAATCAGAAAAAAATAACTTGACATATATAGTTGTAATGTGATTCATCTCACAGCTGGTTGTTAATTTTATTTAATTTATTTGATTGTTTACTTTTTAATTTAAATTGTTGTTGTTTTTTTAAACTGTGCTATAATTATTTGAAAAAAATAAATGGGAAATATGAGAACTTCCACAACAAATTTACATAAAATAGCCACATTTATTTAATTTTTCCCATAGAAATGGTCACTAATAGGTGAGCTAAGCCATGCTCTTGAACCCCCTTTTCAACATCGCAGAATGAAGTAGAAAAAGTCTGGTCTGCATCTGTATTTTCTATTTATGACATCCTAATGCTGAGCTCATGTATTTAAATCTTAGGCATCCCAACAGGCCAGATGAGTCATACTTGTCTTCTTTATGTAAAGTAACATATCTTTTTCATGCCTCCTTAGGGAGTGGTGTGATAAATCGTGTATGACCTTACCCCACCCTCAAGACTATGAAAAGTGTTTTATTTCCTTTCTATCAACAACACCTGTTAATTGGCATAAACATGCTATAATATAACCTATGTCTAAGTTAAGGCTATCTGAAGGCTGAGATGGCATTCTGGATTTATGAAATGTTTCATGTAGAAGCTTCCCATGCCTTATTACATAACATGCCTCAGGCACTTTTTTACAGGCTGTTTTCTTTCAACACGATGCATACAGGCTTTGCATTGAGTGGTAGCCACAGCTCAATATGGATTGTGGGTTGTTATTGACATTTTGTTTTATTTTGCACAGATTGAGCGCCGTATGGAGTTGGTGCGGGTCGTTTCACACAACACACACAAAAGAATGGCTGCGTGTTTGCAGGTGCAAATAGGCACTGATGCTGAGAAGAGACATGTAAGGGCATAACTGTCTATGACTGCATAAAATGTCTGTCATCACCACATATTTTGTCAGCTTGAATTTGCATGTAATGTTTCACAAAAACTCCCTGCTTTTCTGGCACAGAAAAAGCTTCCACTAACAGCGCTGTCACAGGCCATGCAGGATGGTGGAAACCAGTTGGGGGAGGAGTCTCTGATCGGGTAATTGGATGACATCAACCTTTGAATAGATTTGAATCGATTTCCACTTAAATATGGTTGTTTGTTGCTTAGATTCAATTAGATTAGATCGATTAGTTCATTGTATCATTTACAGTGACATGCAAAAGTTTTGGAACCCCTTGCAGAATCTGTGAAAATTTGAATTATTTTAACTAAACAAGAGAGATAATATAAAATGCATTTTATTTTTTTATTTAGTACTGACCTGAGTAAGGTATTTTACATAAAAGATGATTGCGTATAGTCTACAAGATGAAAACTAGCTGAAACTACTAAAATAACAATCAAAAGTTTGGGAACCTTTGTTTCTTAATACTGTGTGTGGTTATCTGGATGATCTACGACTGTTTTTCTTTTTTTTTTTTTTTTGTGATGGTTGTTGTTTGTTCCCTTGTTTGTTCTGATCCTCCAGATCCTGCAGATTCTTCAGTTTTTGCAGCATTAAAAAAGGTTCAAGCATTCAATGATGTTTGAAAAGGAAACACAATGCATTAAGAGTTGGGGGGTGAAAACTTTTTGAATTTGAAGATCAAGGTAAATTGTTCTTAATTTGTCTTCTGGGAAACTTGCAAGTGTGCTCTGTTGCTTCCAAAGGGCAGTACTAAATATAAAAAATGATATTTCAACAAAATAAGAAAAACTTGGAAGTCTTCATCATGTTCAAAAGTTTTCACCCCCTGGCTCTTAATGCATTGTGTTTCCTTCTGGAGCATCAGTAAATGTTTGAACCCTTTTTTTTTTTTTTTTTTAAATAGTTGTGTTTGAGTCCCTCAGTTGTCCTCAGTGTGAAAAGATGGATCTTAAAATCATACGGTCACTGCTGGAAAGTGTTCAAATATGCATAAGATGCTGGAAAACTGAAGAATCTGCAGGACCTGGAGGATTTTTCTGAAGAGCAGTGTTCATTATAACTGTTCAGAACAAACAAGGGACTCATGAACAACTAAGCAAAAACTGCCGTAGATCATCCAGGTAATCACACACAGTATTAGAAATCAAGGGTTACCAAACTTGGAGGTGGTTATTTTAATAATTTCAGCAATTTTTTTGTCTTGTGGACTATATGTAAATATCTTTTATGTAAAATATCTTACTCAAGACAGTACTAAATCAAAAATAACATGCATTTTGTTTGATCTCTCTTATTTTGTTAAAATTTGTCACATTTTTTACAGATTCTGCAAGGAGTTCCCAAATTTTCGCACGAGACGATGACACAAAAAAGTGCTGTGTATAAAAACGCTTGAGTCATGCTTTCAAAAATACAAAAACGAAAAAAAAAAAACAAGTGCTGTTATATAAGAGGGGTTTTGCTCACTTATTATAAGTGTGTTTCTCAACTTTATTCAAAAGTTTGGGTTCAATAAGATTTTTGTAAAGAAATTCATACTTCTATTCAGCTAAGATTCAATAAATTGAACAAAAGTGAGAGTACAGACATTTATTCTGGTGCAAAATTCTATTTAAAATAAATGCTATTCTTTTGAGTTTTGTATTCGTGAGTGAAATTAGAAAAATTGCATCACAAAAATATTAAACGGCACAACCATTTTCAACATTGATAATAAGTGTTTCTTGAGCACCAAATCAGCATATTGTCACTGAAAAAATGAAGCAATGCCTGCTGAAAAATTAGCTTTGCCATCAAAGGAATAAATTATATTTTCAAAATATTTAAAAATGTAAAACATTTTATTAAAATGGTAATAATATTTTACAATATTCGTGTTTTATCAAATAAATACAGCCTTAGTGAGCATAAGAGACCCCAAAGTTTTGAACTGTAATTTATATTCAGTGTATTCTGTGCAGAAAAATGATGGAGATGTGCGGAGATGCCGAGAACAGACTGGCCTCTGAATTAATGCAGCATGAGGTGAACATTGAAAAGGAAATCTTAGACCCTCTCAATCAGCTAGCAGAGGTAAAAGAACTTGTCTTCATAGACTGCATGCTCATTTCCCCAGTTTAACATTTAGATGACATACGCTGAATTTAAATATCAGCATGTTAATACCCACGATTATCTTACATACTGTAATGACAAAAAGTATTGGTATCGGCCAGAATGTTAATAGCAATGCTTACATAATCTTATTGTTTTCTTAGGTGGACATTCCTAACATCCTGAAACAGAGGCGGCAGTTAGCCAAGCTGGTGCTGGACTATGACTCTGCCCGAGCAAGGTGTGGTTTTTTTGTCATCTTGGTTTCATTATATCATAACTGTAGTTATATCTAGTTTATAACTGAAACTCTCTTCACAGGTGGTTGCAGGCGACCAAGTCCATAATCTCAGGAACAAACACACAAGCACTGACAGCCAAAGCAGACTCACTTAAAGAAGAGGTCGACGAAGCTATGAACAAAATGGAGCTGTGTAAGGTACTGATGTGCAACGTGTCTAAACATGAGTCGCTTAGTTATGGATTTTACACCGACGTATGATAGTAGGGGCGTAAGAATGATCACATCTCATCGGCTTGGTTGAGGAATATCATGTAGATGACATAACATTTGCTTTTTTCCAACCTGATTTGCTGAAAAGAAGGTAAGTGGGTGCAAGTCATAGGAGGATTACTGGTTACATGTTCAGCCAAGCATTTTGAAATTCTCAATATATAGTATTTATAAAGGGTGTGCAGAGTTTGAGATTTTTAAAAGAAACAGGGCTGGATAGAAAAATCTAGATTTCTCAGCCTAGTCTGCTTTCAGTTAATGAACGTAACATTGTAGCACACCTCCCATTTATTAATAAAGCTATGCTTTGTTACTTTTGATGTATAACAAAGTCTCCGATTTCAAATTTTGTCCATTTTCTTACAACATTCAGACAATTAATACCATTTTGGTGCTGTTTAATGTGAAGTGGTAGATCGCTGTAGCGTCTCTGTTCCAAGTGCCCCTATTATGGATTATGAAAGGTTCATATTTTGGTTTTGGACGTCCCCAACAGCTGGTTGACATGCATGCAAGGTCAAAAAATGCCTTAATTGTCTTATAATATGCATTTTTTTTTAGCTTATTTGCTCATCAACTTCAAAACGATATGCTCGACGGTGAATATTTCCAAATCCCTCCTTTGCGTGACGCCATTCTGCGTTGATTGGTCCAATGATCCAGTCTGTTGTGATTGGTCTACTGTGTGCAGCGCATGCTGGAAACAAAACGGACGTCATTACATTAAACACCCAAACAGACATGGTATATGCGTTAGCCCAACACAGACAAGTAATAACAAGTAATAACAACGACAAACATTCACTATTCATCAATACATTTCTAGACGTTTGTGAGAAAACAGATATTGCTGTTAGCCGGTTAGCCAGAGACCTACTGTACGAGCTGCGGGAGCGAACACAACACGTACAACTAAATATGTACATTTCATGCTACAGAGTACACGAGAGCAACCATTTTTAATTTGTAAAGGGTGTTTGACTGTCCTTGCATGTTCACGTTGTAAACACTGGGTAGGTACTTCTGCAGCGAAGTTAAGGAGAAAATGAGATGGAAGTTTTTCGACATACCCTAACTGTACACTAATGGATTTACCCACACAGTGCAGAGCACAGCGTCTTCTTGACATGATGCTATCCTCAGGAATCTGCTACAGTGTTTAAGGGAGGGGAAGTTTCAAATATGCCAACGTTTCAAAAATCCATAACGGCACTTTCAAGAGAAGCAGCAGCGCAATGTGCACATGAACTGATCATCTTCTCCGCTTCAATAACAATTAGAGCACGTAATAAACATAAATGAACATTCAACGGTATGTTAAAAGAGTACAAACTTACCAAAATCCATATCCTATTTCATGTAATTGCTCAATCGGTGTTTTCACCACAGAAGGATGTCAGTATAACAGCTAAACAATGTCACGTTTACCTCAGGAAAAAAAAACATTCGGTGAACATATGCTTGTTAGTCAGCTAGAAAAATGAACTCTAAAGATTTTTTGTTAAATTTTGCTACATTTTTGCACTATACTTTTACTGTTCTTCAGTATTTTTTGTTTGAATAAAGTGTTTATGACAGCCACCATTTAAATGTTCATATTTCAAAAAACAAATTGGAGTAGAAGTATAATTATGTAATTGTCAAGTTAGTATTTGTATACAAATCGGTTAATTTGGTCCCCCCAATATTATAATGTGCTACCAGCAGACTCTCATGTAGATTTTACAGAATTAGCTGTAAAAAGAGAGATTTCTTTTCTTTGAAAAAATTGCCATGTACCTAATATATCCAAAATAATTGATACTGAATCGAATTGAATCGTGACATTTGTGTCAATACCCAGCCTTAAAAAGTAATATACACTGCCCTCCAAAAGTTTGGAAACGCCCTGGAAAAGTGGGGTTTTGGGTAATATTGGCATGAATCCTTTTTAATTTGTGATAATTTTGCACTGATAAGGGACAACACAAACTATGAAAACTTTATTACATAAACAGTTTATATGTAAAAACAAACTTAAATTTTCGATTCATCAAAATATCCACCATTAGCAGCTACTACAGCTCTGCATAATCTGGGCCTAAATTTATTTTATTCTAAACTTAATTGGCAATCAGTTGTTGAAGGTATTAAGGTGTGATGACCCAAAAATCTTTTAAAAACCTGGGCCAAGTTTAGACCAGTAACCAGGCATCACAGCTGGCAAAGGGGCATGTCTGACTTTGACATGTATATATTGCCATTATTTTGTAGTCAAATGAAAATTATTATTGCTGGTCTTCAATGATAATGTCAAGTTACTTTAATGTAATTGCACCAAAAAAAATAATGCTGATTTCGTCCAAAACCACA
>JAHKKF010523776.1:0-14012 GCA_019740295.1 Labeo calbasu | reverse complement strand
AAAAAAAATCAAACTGATCCCAAGTTATAATGTTATTGATTGGTAATCTGTAATGATAAATAATGGAAAATTAGGTGTTAGACTTTATTTTAAATTCAAGTACCCAACTATGTTGTGGTACTTCTCCTAAGCACATGTTGGCATCTACTAAATATTTCAGTTGTGACTTCACCTTGTTTCCCAGAGATTTAGTGATTTGACCCCGGTCACAGAACCATCACCCTTCATTACCGTGTGTGACCTGAGTTTAGCACAATGATGTAAGGCTTCCTTGGTTGAATTCCTGGAAAGCAGACATATTCCCTTCAGAGAGCTATCCAGTGATTAATGAGTGAGCCACCTTTTCCTTTCTGCTAAATATAGCGCAGAAATGACATCATCCCTAATATACAAGGGGGTCTTCACAATGACATGCTGGGTAGGAAGTGCCACTGAGGGTGAGAAACTTGTAGGGCTTGTTTACACTTGTTGTTTGGTTCTCTTGGTCCTTTTTTTCTGGACCAAAAAAGAAATTGATCTATTTAGTCATTGGTTCACTTAGTGTACCCATTGTTTCCTAATGTTTTTTTAGGATCCGTTCACTTCTAGAATAAAATTTTCCAGATAATTTACTTACCCCCATGTCATTCAAGATGTACATGTCTTTCTTTCTTCAGTCGAAGCATTCCAGGGTTTTTCCTCCCTATAGTGGACTTGAATGGGAGCCAAAGGTCCAAGTTTCAATGCAGCTTCGAGGGGTCTACACGATCCCAGCCGAGAGTCTTATCTAGCGAAACAATCGCTATAAATAAAATTTGTATGCTTTTTTTTTTAATCACAAATGCTCGTCTTACACTAGCTCGACCTCACGCATTACATAGTCATTATGAAAAGGTCATGTATGACGCAGGCGGAAGTACTGACCCAGTGTTTACAAAGCAAATGTGCAAACAAAGTCAAACCCCCTTTAAAAAAGAGGTAAAATGACAGTGTTGGATGATTTTGAAGTTGGAGGAGAAAAGAGGAGAAAATGAGATACCCATTTTTGAACCAAAGTACACAGACAAAGAGCTAACCGGCAGGAACTTTCCAACATGATTACGTAATGCGTGATAATTAGAGAACTAGTGCAAGATGAGCATTTGTGGTTTAAAAGTATATAATTTATAAAATCTTAATTTCTTTTCAACTGAAGAAAGACATGGACATCTTGAAAGACATGGGGGTGAGTAAATTATCAGGAAAATTTTATTCTGGAAATGAACTAATCCTTAAACATGGAACCTAAAGACACAAATAAAAGCACAAGGATACAGTCACAACCTGACTCAACAGCTTTTATGAGGTAAATTTTGCATCAAAACTTACAGAACATCCAAAACAAGGCTGTGTGCTTGGCTAAATGTGCTTGCTGGATGTGTGTACCAGTGTTAATTTCGTCAACAAAGACAACGATGAAAAATATTCGTAAACAAACATTTTTTCTGTGGCTTAACGAGCTAAAACTAATATCTGATGATAAAAACTATGACGAAATTTATGCCGCGTCTTCGTTAACAAGACGAGACGGGACTAGAATGTTATTTGAGGACTATGGGACATTCAAAATACATCCTATAGGCTAAGTTAAGTGTCTTGTCTTCCAAAATGTCCCTATCATTGGATCATAAGGGACATATCTAGTCTCAGTATGACAGCCGCAAACAGCCGGCTATCAAAACGCAAACTTGCGATCTGAAACAATGTCCTCAACACCCGAAGGGTTAGCGATAGGGTGACTGGAAATCTCGTTTTTTTCCGGAGGTCACAATTCGTTATCTATTAACAAGTTAGTGAAGGCGGAATAGGTGGAATAGTGCTGATAGCGCTCTCTCTGGCGCACAGTCCATTTCTTCAGTTTTCATACAGCGCATGATCAGTTCTCAGTTCTCCAAATGTCCGTTGTGTTGAGTATCTCACGTAAATACAGTCAGTTATGGCTTAAGTGAACGTAAACAGGTGGGCGAAAACTGAATGTGTCAGTACTACATGCATGCCTTCCGTATTAAAGGGACAGCATTCCTAATGAAATACCTATGTGTCGTTAATGTTAACCAAAAAAAGATGTTAAATAAATGTATACATGTTAAGTAAACCTACTTATTAACATAATTCATTAACAAATTCATTCCTTGATTCAAATTTCTCATAAGCTTAATTGATTTGGTATAAAGAGAGAAGAATTAATGACTATTTTTGTTTGAAGACTATAAAATAGCAACCAAAATAAATGTTGGTAACTGCATTTTGGCTAAAAGTAGTGACTAAAAGTAACAACTAAAAGTTGACAAAAATGTAATGATTTTTCGTCGACTAAAACTAGACTAAAACTATTAAAGACAAATGACTAAAATGTGACTAAGACTATTAAGCATTTTCGTCTCGAGATTTCGTCTAAGACTAAATCAAAAATGAATGTCAAAATTAACACTGGTGTGTACATATGGTGGAGTTTATAACTCATGAAGAGCTTATAAAATATGTAAAGGTGTCAAGAAATTGGCTGCAAAGAATGGTTCTGATGCCTATACCGAACTATAGTAAAATATAATATAAGAGAATGTTTTTAGTTCGTTTAGATGTCTTTAGTCCGCGTTGCATTCATATTTCAGTTCCAGTGTATGTGAAAAAGTGGTCTTTGGCTGCTTGTTTGGTGCACACCAAGGTTCAGATGGCAGCATTCAGACTTATTCAGATAAAACACACTAATAGAGCAGTCACGCCACAGTCCATCTGAATCCAGTCAAAACTGCCAAGAATGAACACATTCATAAAGAGCTAGTGAAAAGGTATCTGTATCTTGAGGACAGACAATCAGACCACTGAAACGAGTTTTCAGAAACTTTTTCTATATAATTTATGAAGCTTTTGCTTAGCGTTTGTGTTCTGTAATTGATGCTGTGAAAATGGCCCTGGAGGTATGACCCTTATTGTAATCAAATATCCATCTCACAACCCTCTCATCTCTCCATCCTGTAGTGTCAGTGCCCTGTTCTTTATGTGACTGTATTAATTAGCTCTTCATTTGCTCTGCAGGCTGTTATGAGCTAATGGCTCTCCATTAGTGTCTGTATGGAGAGCAGGGGGTGGATGCTCTTGGCATGCTGCTGCTGCTACTGTGAGATGGAGAGAGAGGTTGTGTGTGTGTTTGCGTTGGAAATCATTAAATTGACAAAACTACTTTTCATTCATTGAGCCATGCGGAGGGCTAGGCTTCGCTCGTCTGTTAATTGAATTAGACTGGGCACTGACAGAGCCTTTCATCTGTCTGAGACACACAAAGAAAAATAGACCGTTAGCTCCCCAGCATGTGACTGGATACAGATTTGTACTGCCATCTAAAGGGGTAGATGGGAAGCTCTGGAGAAAACCATGAGGTTTCACATGAGTAACATGCACTCTCAAACCATTTCTTAGACATTTGTTGTGAGCTGTGACATAAAAATTGGGAAAAAATAGAGCCTTCAAAAAAGAACAAAGAGCTGGTCAAATATTTGCTGTAATATGAAATATTGGCCATACCATTCAGAAGCTTGGGGTCAGTAAGGTATTTTTTATTTCTTAAAAGAAATGTAACACTTTTATTCAGCGATAAGCATCAAATATGCCAAAAGACCAAAAATATATTTTTTGAAATGGTTTTCTTTTAAAGAAAAAAGAATCCTACATATACCTTATATATACATTATACATTTTTTTTTTATACATCAAAAATTATTATACATTTTCAACGTTGGTAATAAAAAGAAATGTTTCTTCAGCAGCAAGTCAGCATATTAGAATGATTTCTTAAGGATTGTGTAAAAATGAAGACATCAGCATCACAACAATAAATTACACTTTTTTTAAAATAATAACATAGAAACAGTTATTTTAAATTGTAATAATATTTCACAATATTATTGTTTTAACAAGAAATGCTGAAAATCAGCAATTCCAAACACAAGAATGGCTGATGAGGCTGTCTGGAAACATAGTCATGTTTATAAAACACTGTTGCAATGAGCACCTCAGAAGATGAATTACTCGTGTGGATTTACTAAAATGTATGAGATTTTTAAAATTAGTTAAAGGTGGTTAAGGCAAGACAATTAAATATACATGGGCACAATGCATGGATACGTTCTGCAGCATTTCCAAGTATCTAAAAGCCCTGCAAGCAAGTAATTTTACACAATTTTCTTGGATGTACTATCTTTCAAGGCTTCTGTGATATTATTTAAATGAGCCTACTGGTCTGTTATTGAATTATCATTGATCTTGGTCTGAATAAGATATAATGTGGACTAGACTTTTCACTGCTAAAAAATTAAATCTAAGCAAAACAAAACAAAAAAATGGGTGAAATGCGTTTGTGCATGGGTTTAATGTTAATCTTTTGGGGATGTCTGTTGTTCATTTGGTTGTTTGTATCATCATCCTCTTTATTTAATTTAATATATCTGTCTAACCCTTTCTCTCTGTTTCATGTTTTCAGTTTAAGGTGCGTGTGCTGAGCAAACTGGCAGCATCTCTCAGTAAGCACATGCCAGAGAAGGTTCCAGAAGACACCAGTAGTATCCTCCGCTCTCCCATGCCAGGATCTGTGGTAGCTGTGTCCGTTAAACCAGGAGATAATGTAAGTCAGTTACTGGAAATCAGTAGAACGATATTTCTCCACATTTTAAAGGTTAAAACGTGGATTCAAATTGAATGTGGATTGTTTAAAAGTAGGGCTGCCTCCTAATAGTCGACTAACCATTAGTTGACAAGAAGAGGCTTGGTTGTCCAAAATTTTCTTAGTCACTTAGTCGCACACAAAAAAAAAAAAAAAATCCACAGGAAGTGGCGAAGTCATGCAGATAGATTGTTAATGGCTGGTCTATGTGGTAATACATCGGACATGACATCCAAATGCTCGCCTATCATTCATCAATCTCAAATATGACTTTTCATCTGAAAGATACATGTAGTATCAAGTTTACATGGCCACTCAATCTAATGTTAACCTACAAAAATTTGCGCTATTGAAGTGTCTGTGTGGAGTGTGGAAGCTGAATAGTATTATGCTAACTGCATGACAGATAGAGGCGCCAGTGCGGTCACTTTCTCTTAAAATACTCTGTCATTTTTGGTCATGCAGATAATAGTAATACATCTTTCGAATCCGCAAAGACTTTACGTTTGTTTGTGTGCACTCAAAATAACAGTAAAATAATTAAAGCAAACAGGATGCACTTTCTGCCATCTCGGTCTCTGAACTTGAGCGTGAAACTCCGAAAGTCTGTTACTTGCCTTACAGACATGTCTTCCTTTAAATGGACCAATTAAAATAGAAAACAAATATTCTCCGATTATATAATCCGTATGAAACATGCATACAACCAGTGTTGCCAACTTCATCTCTTAAGCCGAAAACAAAGAAAGCGTTAGTTTATCAATACATTATTAAAACGTTGTGTGCTGTAGCAAGCTTTATTTGCATGTGCTTAAGCACTTTTTAGGCTGTGTAGGCAATTAAAGGCTCATTATTATGATTTATATAGTTTATTAATAAACGTGTGACTAATAGTTGACTAATGCTTAAAATGAATGACTCCTAGTTAACCAGAAAAATCTTTAAGCAAAGGCAGCCCTATTTAAAAGTCTCTGGGTAATATGTTGCAAGTAATTATGAGTTTTAAGGAAGCTGACCATTAATATTTCACAAAAAGAGTCAGATAGTACTCAGATTCCAGGCACTTAGATGAAAAAGGATAAATTGATACTAGCAATAAATGTGGTATGTGAGTACAACTTGTGTTAGTTTAGAAAAATTGCACTTTTCAGCCATCCACTGGACTGGAGATAGCACACAGAAAACTTAATCACGTATGGATAAATGGCGAAAGTTTGCCGTTTCCAGTGAAATCTGCCTGGAGAATTCTAAAATAATACTTATTATGAGGTTTTTTGAGGCAAAAACACAATCTGGATGAAAATTTGCTGAATGTACTGACTAGGCCTATTAGTCGACTAAGTCGGCGTCACACCGACAGAGGCCGCTCCCACGATAGTTGATAGACATGAGCATCTTACCTCAGACCGGCCCTACATCAGCTGTGATAGTCCGACCTCCATTGTTTCGATGCCGGAGCAGGGATGTAAGTTAGACCAGAATATCTCAGATTGAGCGATTGAGGTGTTGTGTTGCTTAATGTAATAATGAACATAGTGATCGTCATTTACCCCCGACATCTGAGCCTGAAGATGCAGTGGATTAGGTTTGTTTGTGAAGGGAATGCACCTCCCGATCTACATAAACGCGTCTATGTTCACGCAAATCATTCGTGATCCAGCTTCACCTACAGCAGAAGTGAGTATAAGGGGTTTATTATGAATCTCTGCAATCACCTTTCCTAATAACGTGCTAGTTTGCAAGTTTAGCGACTAAATGCGGCTAAAGTAAACAGGCTCGTCACTCCGCAGAGAGCAGAGAGGGGCAGGGCGAGTAGAGCTCATTTGCAATTAAAGGAACAATCCATCAGAATGGGATGATTTTTGCAGAGCTCATTTTGACAAGGTTAAAAGGGTGTTGTTTTACACTACCATTGAGAATTTTTAACCAAAGTATGTTATAGACTTTTCATTAAGGCCCTAAATAATCATATCAACTTGTGGAAAATGGGCATCCGATGACCCCTTTAAATAACGTGATTTGCATTAGAATGACATCATTTCTAAAGCTGACAGTGCACTTGAGTATGTCAAAATGTCTGGGTGTGTGTGTGTTTCTGTCAACTTGAATTGAACGTGTCCTGACTCAGTTTGTTAATGACTTATATATAATGCACAGACCGACTGGCTCCTGCTAATACATATGAACCCTTCCAGTAAAACATCTCATTCACTCAGCAACGTCACACACACAAGAGCACTGCAATGAAGAGCTCTCACACTGATTAGTCACCACCACACACACACCACACACTCACTCGGCAGTGACGTTCACACCACCTGATTTCGGCACTTCTGTGTAGATACAGACAGAAAAAATGAGTCCTTGTGGATGGAGGGAAACAGCAATTCCTCGGTGCTCGCCTATTTCCATAATCCATTTCCCTAATGGAGAGTTTGATAGATATAAACAGAGGTTTCTTTTATTGATTTTGCTCTCGTGTTACAGTGAGCCTTGTGCGTTTGTTAACTGTTATGACTCTTCTAATGCATGTGCCTTTATGAAATGATATTACAATATTCCCCTGCTCTTTGTGCTGAGGGCGGTTTAAGTACTAGACCTGCATGAGTCAATGAAATTAATAAATATGTGGAGGGAAGATATTCTGTGAGTCATGTGTTTCAAGAAGTTATTAGAAAGTACTCATTGTGGAATAGCTGTTGTGCTTCATTCGTTCATTGGTGTTCTGAAGGTTGCAGAGGGACAGGAGATCTGTGTGATCGAAGCTATGAAGATGCAGAACAGCATGACCGCAGCAAAGACAGCCAAGGTGAGCTCACACACGCATACATAAGTTGATACATAATCCTCCTCACTACTCTGTGCATCATAAATCGATATGACATAAAGAACACACTCTTCCACATAGCTACATTACAGTACCCAATACCATGAGAGAGAGAGAAAGAGAGACAGCGAGGGGCCGCGGTCCATTATCCACACTTGTATTCTGACCAGACCACTTAGCTACTGTAAAAAGTCTCTCCCTCCTTGTAAGACGGCTAAAACCAGATTATGGTGTTTATGGTTCTTTTGATGGATGGAGAGATATTTTATTGTACTTCATGTCAAGATTGTTATACTCAACTAAAACTAAAACCATTAAAAACATTTCATATAAAACATTGGTAACACTTTAGTGTTAGTTGTAATACTTCTACAGAATTGTTTCATCTTAGTTTGTTATTTTCAGCATTTACTAATGCATTATTCAAATCACAAGTTGTGTTTGTTAACATTAGTTAATGCACTGTGGACTAATGTGAACAATGATTGACTGTATTTTTATTGACTAACATTAACAAATATTAATAAATAGTGTAATACATATATTGTTCACTGTTAGTTCATTCTAGTTAATACATTAACTAATGTTAACACCTTAATTGTAAGTGATGTACACAAGTTTTTTTTTTTTTATATATATATATATATATATTTTTTTTTTTTATGTTTTTAAAGAAGTCTCTTCTGCTCGCTAAGCCTGCATGTATTTGATCCAAAGTACAGCCAAAACAGTAAAATTTTGAAATATTGTTAAACTATTTAAGTTACTATTTAAAATAACTGTTTTCTATTTGAACATATTTTAAAATGTCATTTATTCCTGTGATTTTAAAGCTGAATTTTTAGCATCATTACTCCAGTCATATGATTCTTCAGAAATCATTTTAATATTCTGATTTGCTGCTCAAAAAAAAACATTTTTTATTATTATTATGTTGAAAACAGCTAAGCAGAATTTATTTTCTTTTAGGTTTCTTTGATGATTAGAATGTTCAGAAGAACAGCAAAACATCTAAAATTGAAATCTTTTGTCTTTATCTTTATCTTGAAACGGTCTTTATCTTCCTTTTGATCAATGTAATGCATGCTAAATAAAAGAAGTATTAAAAGAAGTATTCATTTCTATAATAATTTTACTGACTTCAAGCTTTTGAATGGTATAGTGTATGATGTTGCAAAAGCTTTTTATTTCAGATAAATGCTGATCTTTGGATCTTTCTGTTGATCAAAGAAACCTTTGTTTGTTTTAATTATTATTATTATTATTATTATTATTATTATTATTATTATTATTATTATTATTAATAATAATAAATGTTTCTTGTACAGCAAATTTGCATATTAGAATAGTGTGATTTCTGAAGGATCATGTGATTGGAGTAATGATGCTAAAAATTCAGCTTTAAAATCGCAGGAATAAATTACATTTTAAAATGTATTCAGATAGAAAGCAGTTATTTTAAATAGTAGCTTTTCCTGTATTTGAATCAAATAAATGCAGGCTTTTTGAGCAGAAGAGACTTCTTAAAAACAAATAATAATAATTTTAAATCGTACTGTTCAAAAACGTTTGATTATTAGTGTATTTGATGTACTAAAGTAACTAAATCCAATCATAAAAATTAATAAAAAGCTATAAAATACTTTATAGTAAGGTTTCATTAGTTAATGTTAGTAAATGTATTAACTAGCATGAACAAACAATGAACAATACATTTATTACAGTATTTATTAATCTTTGTTAGTTGAAAATAAAGTTCATTGTTTGTTCATGTTAGTTCACAGTGCATAACTAATGTTAAAAATCACAACTTGTGATTTTAATAAAGCGTAAGTAAATGCTGAAATTAACACTAAAATTCATCAAATGGTTAGTGGTTAACTAAAGTGGTTAACTAATGTTTATTAATTAGCCTATTTGTAAATTGTTGACAAAAAATGAATAAAAATGACAAACTTAAATAGAAATGCAAAATATAGAAATATAACATTTAAAATATTAATAAAAACTATAAAAATATCTCAGTGATACTAAAATAATGCAGCTTCATGCAGCATTTGTATGTATAGAAAGAAAGAAAGAAAGAGAAAAAGAAAGAAAAAAGAAAGAAAGAAAGCAAAAAAGAAAGAAAAAGAAAAACAAGAAAGCAAAAAAGAAAGCAAAAAAAGGAACTACTTAATTATTCTAGTGGCCCGAAGAGTTCCTCTGATGGAAGAATCACCCGTGTATATTTGTAAAGGAAGATCTGTACAGAAATAAATTCAGATGGTTGCAATGATATTTCTCATGTGATTTTAATTAAGCAGTGTTTTCTGTCTTTCTTAATATGGAAGCATTACTTTCTTGTTAAATGACTTTGTTTCTCTGGGAAGCTTCCTGTGTCCATTATGTTTGATTGACATCCACACAAATAGTTTTTTCAGATGTAGAATGGTTGGACTTTTCTAACATAATGTGTGTTAATGTTCAGGTGAAGAGTGTGCACTGTAAAGCTGGAGATACAGTCGGAGAGGGCGATCTACTGGTGGAACTGGAGTAGCAGATCATCTGCAGGTTCTGAGAAGATCATCTGTCGCTGTGGATGAGCAAGCAAAGACACTAGTAGAGCAGATGGAACATTCCTCCATTTGTTATTTTACCCTCCATTTTTTACATTAATGATAATGTATCCATCTCCCTGGAATTTTGCTGGATTCCAGTGAGGGAAATGTCAGAACACTTACATTCTCTCGTGCCTTGGCCCTCCGTTGGAGGTTTTCTCATGTCACATGGAACCACAATACGACATCAGCAGCAGCGACTGAGTTTGAACACATCTTTAAATGCAGTCAATGAAAGCTGTGGACACTCCCTCCCTGTCTCTCTCTTTATACTCTCTGTGAACATTTATCATTGTTTAGATGAAGTGCTGTGAATATTTTGCATTGCTGCAACTCATTTTTAATTATTGGGTTATATTATGGAATGATTTTTCTGCTCAATGATTATTCAAACATAATATAGGCCTATTCACTCTTCATCTACAAATCACTTATCTATTTAAGTGTTTCATCAGAAATTGTACCTCATTTCTATCATCAAATGCATTAAACAAATTGTGATCAAGTTGTTCTTAGATCTGCAGGTGCACTGTTGAAACAGTTTCTCCATCTCTTTTCAAAATTGAGAAATCCGGACGAGCGGACCATTAACAGAAGGAGAAGGCAGATATGATTACTCAGAAACTAACAGACAGCTGCGGTCAGTCTCGGAGGAGGCACTGGTGCTGTTTCCTGTTTTTTAGCAGTGAGCCACTTAGATCCACTTTCTGTCGGTATTTGTTTTGAGAAAAAAAAATTAAAGTGTTATAATAAAAATGGGATTAATGTAAACATTTCAAGTGCTCTTGTTTGCTTGAAGCCCTAGGCTTGAAAAGGAAATGCGTAAAATGCATTACTGAAATGAATGATTTGATTGAATGCTGTGTGGCAGCAGAGATTATTCAGAAGAGAAACAGACGCATACAATAGTTAAACCAGTTTGATTTGTCTTTTTTTTTTTTTTTTTTTTTTTTTTTTTTAATGTATCAACCTTTTTTCTCTCACAAATTTAACAAATGTAAACAAAATAAGTCAGTTGAACAAGAAGNTGAAAAGGAAATGCGTAAAATGCATTACTGAAATGAATGATTTGATTGAATGCTGTGTGGCAGCAGAGATTATTCAGAAGAGAAACAGACGCATACAACAGTTAAACCAGTTTGATTTGTCTTTTTTTTTTTTTTTTTTTTTTTTTTTTTTTAATGTAGCAACCTTTTTTCTCTCACAAATTTAACAAATGTAAACAAAATAAGTCAGTTGAACAAGAAGAATTTGCCTCAAATTGGGCCACATTTTGTAGTTTTCGAAAGTGTTTGCTGCAAGTTGTCTCCACTGTAACGTGGTTTCCTGTTATTGATGTACAAGACTGTCAAAACCAGAGAGGATTGATTTCGCTAAAAAACATACTACCTGCGAATGTAAACACTATAGTTTGATCCTTCAATACCCAGAATTAAACTCGCTTTTTCTCGCAAGTGCCGTATTGACATTAATAATAGAATTTGATCTGAAAATACAACATGTAAAATTAGTGTGACGTTGCGTGTTTTACATACAAACACGTTTGTTCTTCACTCTGAGCTATTTGAGTTCAGCAGTGGCTGCGTTGTAGAAACTGGATTGCATTGTTATGGTTGTGCTTCGGAACAGTCACAGTTTGGACTGTGGCCTTGAGCTGAGAATAAACTCATTACACACGCGCACGCACACACTCTCCACTGACCTTTGACCTTAGTCAGTAGCTCGCAGTTGAAGCTTTATGGCCGTAATCTTTCCTCTAGCCACCGTGAGAGAAACTGTTTCCTTGGTTTATTCAATACTGTAAAAACTAGAAAAACAAACGCCTTAAACCCGGACAGCACTGCACTGGGTCGTCGTGTAACACTGTTTAATTCTCCTCAGTGAATTCTTTCTTTTAAATACGTTGCATGCAGAGATTCACCCGTAAACTAGGCCTCACACTGTAGTGACTCTCATGACCAGTTCGCGGTTGCTATTGCTGGTCTGTCCGCGTGGCTCCTGGGGCCTCAGGTGGTGGCTGAGGAGATGAAGGATGTTGTAAGCACAGTGGTGGTCTGGCAGCGAGGGCTGCCCGTTGCTGGGCTCAGACGAGTCCTGCGGCTCTGTCGTGGCACCTGCTGCCAACGGGACGGAGTTTGTGGTGGGGGTTGCGGTGCCCGCCGCGGCCGCTGCGGCTGCAGCCATGAGGGAGGACGTGGAGGTGGAGGCTTCGCCTTCCGTGCCGGTCGGCCCCATTCGGTGCGTCAGCGGCAGAGAGAGGGTCCGGAATGTGGTCCCGGTCTTCTGATGCTCCTCATTGTCTTTGACCTTGTCGTAGTTTAAGACTTTCCACTGCTGATTAACAGCCTGCCAGCGGTTAAAGATGCGAAATACGGAGGGACCTTCGTGGACAATCAGAGCTGAAAAAGAAGGAAAGATGGATTTGCTAAGTGAGGGATAATGTACAGTCAGTCAGCGTCATGAACAAATGGGTCTGCCTAGGAAGCGATTCCATCTGCTGAAAGACTTTTTAATGGGTACTTGAAGGAAATAAATACTTTTATTCAGCAAGGGTGCATTCATTTGATCAAAAGTGACAGGAAAGACATTTTAAATAAATGCTCTTCATTGAACTTTTATTCATCCTGAATAAAAGTATCACAGTTTCCACAAAAATATGACGCAGCAGTTTTTAAGATTGATAATTATAGGAAATGTTTTTTTGTGCAGCAAATGAGCATATAAGAATTATTTCTGAAGGATCATTTGAGTAACGACTGCTGAAAATTTGCATCACAGGAATAAATTCCATTTTACAGTATACTTACATATTTTAAATTGTTAATGTTTCACAATTATTGTATTTGTGATCAAATAAATACAGCCTTGCTGAGCAGAAGAGACTTCTTTCAAAAACATTAAAGGGATAGTTCCTAAAATTCTGTCATTAATTACTCACCCTCATGTCGTTTCCAAACCTGTAAGATCTTAGTTCATCTTCGTAATGCAGATTAAGATTTTTTTTTGATGAAATCCAAGAGCTTTCTGACCCTGCATACACAGAAACGGAACTACCACATTCAAAGACTGACACGAAGGAGAAGAAATTGTGGATTAAAGTCGTTACCCTTTGTTTTCTTTGTGCATAAATAGTATTCTCATAGCTTCGTAAAATGAAGGCTGAACCACTGTTGTCACATGGACTATTTTAACGATGTCCTTCCATACTACCTTTCTGGGCCTTGAACGTGATAGTTGCGTTGCTGTCTATAAAGGGTCAGAATGCTCTCGGATTTCATCAAAAATATCTAAATTTTTGTTCTGAAGATGAATGAAGTTCTGACAGGTTTGGAATGACATGAAGGTGAGTAATAAATGATAATAATAAATTTATATTTTTGGGTAAACTATCCCTTTAAAATAATCTTATTATACTCACAGTTTGGACAGTGGTGTATAGTAACTATAAGCTTAAAACTTTTTTTTTTTTTTTTTTTTTTTTTTAAACTACAGTTGATACCTTGATATGCAAGATGGTGACAGCTGAGTTATGATTCTTTAAAACTTAAACGATTGGTTCACTTCCAGAATCAAAACTCAGTTTACTCACCCCCATTTTATTCAAGATGTTCTTTTGTCAGTTGAAAATAAATGAAGGTTTTTGAAGAAAGATTTGTCTCCATATAGTGGACTTCAATAGAAGCCAATGGATTGAAGGTCCAAATTGCAGTTTCAGTGCAACTTCAAAGGGCTCCACTAGGGATGTCACAATTCTCAACATTCACGGTTCAATACGAGCTTGTGAATTGCGTTTTTTCGGTTTTGCATTTAAAAAACTTCCTTGTTTTATTATATCTCGGAATTTGCTGTATGTGTGCCCGCAATTTCACATGATGAAATGAGGAAACGCTTCCCCGCTTATATTTGAAAA
>JAHKKF010523774.1:0-11675 GCA_019740295.1 Labeo calbasu | reverse complement strand
ATACAGGAAAAATACTGCAAAATGTTATTACAATTTAAAATAATGGTTTTTATTATAATATACTTTAAAATATAATTTATTCCTGTGATGCCAAGCTGATTTTTTCAGCAATTACTCCAGTCTTAAGTGTCACATGATCCTTAAGAAATCATTCTAATATACTGATTTATTATCAGTGCTGGAAACCGTTGTGTTGCTTAATACTTTTTTCAGGATTCCTTGATGAATAAAAAGTTAAAAAGAACAGCATTTATTTAAAATAGAAATCTTTTCTAACAATAAACACTACTGTTCAAAAGTTTGGGGTCAGTAAAATTGGATTCTTTCTTTAAAAAAAATAAAAAAATAATACATTTATTCACAGATGTGTTAAATTAATAAAAAGTGATAGCATAGATTTACATTGTTAGAAAAAATTATATTTGGGATAAATGCTTTTTAACATGTTATTCATTCAAAATATTTGGCAGCATATATATATATATATATATATATAAAATCTAAATTTTCACTGTAGATTAACCATTAAAGTTAACCAATAAACAGGTTTACCCTTTTACTGTCAAAATTGCAATTTCTTTTTTTTTTTAAGGGCATTATTACTTACTAAAATCCTTGATTTTTGCCATAGCTGTCAAATTGCAGTCATTCAAAAATGTCACTTTAAAACACAGTTACGCCAGGTCTTTTATTTATTTTTTTTATTTGTTTATTCATTCATTCATTCATTCATTCAGAATAAGTTTAAGTATGTGAAAGTGTCAATCAAATTTGAGAACTACACCAGAAAAGATGATTATGAAATGTTAAGTTATGCTGTATATATTCTTTGCATAAAGGTTCTTGAATAGACAAGAGCAGTTTAAAATTCAGCAAATTTCTTGTTTTCAGACTCTCAAAGAATATTTTTTTACAGGTTTTGAACAACATGATTGATTGTTAAGTTTTGTAGAAAGTCTCTTGCTCAAGGGCAACAAGGCAAATATTCAAGGCTCACTTCTTGTGGGGATAAAACACTGAAAAAAGATTGATGTAGGATTTACTTTACATTTTCATTCAGAATTTGTTAGTAAATCGAACAAATTATACAAAAAAAAAAAAAAAATATATATATATATATATATATATATATATATGATATATCAAATTATATCATGAATATATCCTTTTTTTTATTTACAGTGAACCAGCAACCTTCTGAATATCCAGTCTTGAGCCCAAAATACAAAGTTTCCCTGTTGATAAAAAAAAAAAAAAAAAAAGCCTAATGTCCTGTATGACAGCCAGACATTGTCCACATTTACAAAGACAGTTGCAGATTGTACACAGCATGTTTGCTTGAGTTTAGCATGTGCAAATGCTGGTGTATGTGTGTGTGTGGGAGAGAGCGAATGGTCATGGGCTCTCATAAGCAGAGCTCCTGCCGCGTCGCCACCCACCGCTGTAACCTGAACTTCATATCATCTTGCGCAAAAAGGTTCTAGAGATGCAAACGCAGCACGTCGAAAAGTGATTACAGTTATTACTGAATGGCTGTGGGTGACATGCGTGCGGTTCGTTAACGCTCTGCGCTGCTAAGTGTTCGTTTCCTACTATTAACAGATATGGACTTCCAGCTATTCGTCTCTTACTAACACTAATATGGCATGGCAGGGGCAGGAGTGGACGCACAGAGCAATCAACATTAGAGATGCCACAGTGAAGGGTTAGTAATGCAGAAACAAATGTGTTTTCAGTCTGGAAACATGAAATGGACAATATGAAGGTGGGGATTAAGAGGGAATACGTATAAAAAGTTTGCCATGCAATTTTGAAATCAAAGTTAGTTTTTCTATTTTGGAGGCACCAATATTCTAGCTTAGAATACATCAGTCTTACTTATCTTTATGTTATAGCTGATATCCAGGCTCCAAACAAAATATATAGACCTTTTCAGAATTTTCAGTGGCAATTTTTAAAGAGCACAAGAATGATCACCCACTTTTTCAGTGGACTTGGTTATATAAACACAACAGGTCCAACATGCATACAAACTTTGATGTGGAAAAACAGGGGGAAATACAGGATATTATTTTGAAATAAAAAATAAATAAAAAAAATGGTAATATTGTGACAAATTATTACACTTTAAAATAGCAATTTTCTATTTAAATATATATTTTAAAATGTAATTTATTCCTGTGATGCAAAGCTGAATTTTCAGTATCATTACTCCAGTCTTCAGTGTCACATGATCCTTCAGAAATCATTCAATATGCTTATTTGCTGCTTTATTATCATTTTAATCAGTTATCATCAATTATTATTGGTGTTTAATTATTAATAAAGGTTCTTAATATTTTTTAATGTTGAATTCTATTTTATTGTATTTCTTTTTTTTTTGTTTTATTTATTTATTTAGAGATTTTTTTTTCTGAATTCTTCAATGACTGGAAATTTAAGAAAATGTTTTAAAAATAAATGTTTACTGTCACAATACTGTCAGATACATAATTTTATTTATTTAGTAGTGTGTCACAGTTTCCACAAATGTAAGCAGCAAAAACAAATCAGCATATATTATTATGATTTCTGAAGGATCATATGACTGAAATAACGATGCTGAAAATGTATTCTTGTGATCAAAGCTGAATTTTATACAAATTTTATAAAATAATAAAAAATATACAAATTTAAAGCAAACAATAATAATAAAATGCATACATTTTAAAATATATTTAAATATAAACAGCTATTTTAAAAGTATTATTTATTAATTAAATGCAGCCTTGGTGAGCAATAAAAAAAAAATCATTGCAAATTTGTATTGCCAATATTGTCTTATGTTGTCTTATATAGGCTTGTTACATTTAAATATTCATTCAATATTTTGAACATCGTATTTTAGATTCAATAAGCTGAGAAATCTCTTCACTATGGGCATCTTATGGCACAAGCACATGTAGCATATTTTCTTCTTTACAAAACACATGGTGAAACTCACCTCGAGCCTCTAGGAAATTCATGCGTACATCGCATATGCAAACTCTCTCTTTGTTTTTTCCTCACTCAGACTGCTTTATTTAAGATTCTCTGCCTCTCCCAAGGGCTAACCTCACCCTCCAGCCCTAAGACAACTATATTTATCCCATTCTGTAGCCCACACACCCTCACACACATGCATACACTTTCTGGAGGGGGGAAATGAATAGTGGATATTGTTGTTAAGAACAGAAAACTGAGATACTTCAAGAAAATCAAAGCCAATTTATTATTAACACACAGTTCTCAAACGGATCCAGTAGAGAAGACACCATCTGGACTATGATAAGAAAATGAAATAACAGATTCAAGAGCGATAAAAATCACAGAGCAATGTGAAATATTGTTCTTTTGTTAAAAAAGTACATTAACACCTTTATGTTGATTGTCTCCACGTGCCCATGTGATCTGATCATAGTTCCAGTGCTTGGCAGAGGCCTGAGAGCTCGAATGTGGCCTCTGTACAAAATTCGCACAAGCTTGTTTACACTGTTGCCGATCCAACACTAGTGTTACTAAACCAGAGAGGTCGCGTCTGCAAAAGAAAAACTGAACCGTGTCAAGTGGACATTTTATTTGTTTGTTTTTACTCAGTGGGAAAAAAAGAAACTGTTATTTATAATTTTATTTGCAGCTTTAAATGATTCATGCAAGATGACATTTATTTACAATAGACAGATCACTGTACAGTAACCTACAAAGCATTAGACACTTCAGTCACACACTTGTCATCAGTGCTGGGGAAAGTTGCTAAGCTATATGCTGCATAAAAGGTAACCAATTGTGTTAGTAACTTTTTATGGAAAGTAATGTGTTACTTTTCTGTTACTTTTTGTCACTTGGACTGGGCTTTATTATTTGTTTTTTTAATAACCAAAAAACATAAAAGTTATATTTTTGGCAACTGTAAAGACCCTTTCACACCAAAAGTGAAATTAATAAGCCTCAGGCTAAATGAAGCTAAATGAATGTCTCTGTACCTCACTCCAAATTTCTTTCAACACAGGGACAGGTCAGTCAATAAATAGAAAAACAAAAAAAACCTAGTGTTATTTATTTGAAAAAGCAACTCAGATATTTCGTAGTAAATTTAAAGGGGACATTTCATGAAAATCTGACTTTTTCCACGTTTAAATGCTATAAACGGGTCCCCGCATCTACCAAACCAGAAAATATGATAAAAGGACAACCCAGTAACTTTTTTTTTGATAAACCTTTCTCTGCAAGCATGTGAAAAAAACAAGCTGCTCAGATTTCGCTCCCGCTGTGACATAGGAAGGGGATCTTATTATCTGCATGTTTCCACCCAAAGTGCCAGGATTTAGTTTTCGCAAGCGACAATGGTGTACCAGTTCTAACGCCATGGCAAAAGTTTGAGCAAAGCATGCTAACTGTTCTGTCTTTTTCTGCACAGGCAAGCGCAGAACACTAGTTAGAGTCCCAGCCTCAGAGGAGACAAGAGAACAGAGGATTTATTGACTTATTTACTGTATACTACACTGCTGCCACACAGATCTAATATAAACATTAGATTTATTTTCTAGCTGTTTACCTTCATAGACATAACTGACTGTTTTTGTAACTCATGTGCATGTGTGTTTTTAACATAAACTTGTGTGTATTTGACAGTTCAAGTGCAATAAGACCTGAAAGAGAATTTAGTTTAGTACTCACATGCCATGTGACAGCCGCTTTCTGTGTGTGCTCAGAAAACCATATATCAGAAGTTTAACCCTCTGGGGTCTAAGGGTGTTTTGGGGTCCTTAAGAAGTTTTGACAGTGTCTTAAATCAACTCAAACTTAGCACACCTGAAAAAACAATAGGTGCGTAAGAAAAATAGTCAACACCATTGTCGACTCAAAATTATAAAAAGACGCAATCTTGCACTCTATCAGTATTTGCTATGTATCAAAGATTTATTATAGCAAACAACATTTTGGTCCACTGACCTTCGTCAGGCATACGTATATTATTCAAGAAAAGACAAATTTAAAATACATTCCCAGCCAATGAATGAATCGACAATCCATGTGACCCAATCACCAACTGATATGTCAATGACAAGGGCTCAAATATCCAATAGAAAACACTTAACAACAAATAACTGTTCACTTATACAGACACAAAAGTGTTTCGGTGTCTTAAAAAACATATTAATGGCTAAAGTCTGATTTAAAAGTAGACATGTCAAGCTTTCTATAGATATCTCTCTCATGTTTCTGTATGAAGTATTTGCTGAGTTTTGGTTCATTTTAATGACATATTTCAAAAAGGATATGCGCGGAGACTGAGACAGCTGAAAGTGCACCCTGTAGATTTTATTTATTTTACAAAAGCACAATGTTTTTGTTGATACTGTGAGTGTACACAAATAAAAATAGACCCTTTACAGATTCAAATGATGTATTACTTTTATGTGTCCAATCAAAAATGGAGAAGTAGTTTAAGTTCTTTTCGCTGTTATCTGGAAAATATGCAAGAGTTCCTGCCAGTGTCTTTGCCAACCCCAGGCGGTTAAACTAATATGGCTATAAAATGCATGATTTCAAGCATGACAGACATGATAAATCAAAACAAAACAGATGTTTTAGCAGAGTATCTGAAGTACGAGCTGTAAAGGCACAGCCCTATTCTGGAGAAGGAGGCGGGGAGCAGCAGCTCATTTGCATTAAAAGAGACATGCACAAAAACAGCGTGTTTCTGCTTTCGCTCAAAATAGGCATTTTCAAAATGATATAATAAATCATATGTGCGGTATTTTGCGCTGAAACTTCACAAACACATTCTGGGGACACCTAAGACATATATTACATCTTGTAAAAGGGGGCATAATAGGTCACCTTTAAAAGTAATGCGTTACTTAAGTAGTAATTAGTTACTTGAAAAAAGTAATCCGATTACGTAACTCACATTACTTGTAATGTAATACCACTAACACTGATTGTCACTGCATTATAACAAAAATATCAAGCCGAGTGGCATATGTAAGGCTACTTTTAAACTGCGGGAAAATACAGACCAAATCTAATGTTTTTGCTCATATGTGAACTGAGATCTTTTTTTTCATGGCAGTGTGAACATCACAAACCACGTGGAATCTGATCTATTCGATTCTGATTTGGGCCTATTTACACCTGGTCACTTCATGCGTTTTTTTCTGATCGGATATCCATCTGATTTGTTAAAACGCTTCTATTTACACTTGGCCACGTAAATGTGTCTTCGCAAAACAGATATAAATCCGGTCTTCAATTCCTGTGCAATATGCAAATTTAACAGAGTTCACATCAACGAAAGCAACAGTTAAGCACTGCATTTTATTCATTATCACCTAAATTCAAGATCAAAGACCACAACAAGAGAGAGAATGGCATCAGCACTGGAAAGATAGGTTGGTCTCACTACTTTAAATGAAGATGATTGTGTGTTGAGCATCTGCGACTTCAGTTTCATTTGTGGCAGTTCGCGCGTAGGCTTGCTGAAGAGATACTCAGCTACTCATCCGCAGTGATACATGTTGCATTAGTGCTGTCATATTTGACTACAACATGCCATACAGCCTATAAAACACTCTCACACATTTATTATTTTAATATTTTGGGAGTAATATTTGCATATGTGGTTTCAACAACCAGATACATTTAAACTTGTCCAGTTTCGTCTAAAATACGGCCCAGACCACCTCCTAAAGTGGTTTGAGCGATCAGATTTAAAATGCGTCTCGAAAGCATTCCGGAGGAAATTTACACCTGGTCTTGATAGCTATCCGATCATAGAAAACGCATGAAGTGACCAGGTGTAAAGAGGCCCTTTCATATGTGGTCCTAAATGCGATTAAGGTCAGATATTTCACAATGCAACCTCAGTCTAAACAGTCATATCGGAATTCATGCTACTTTTACGTCACTCTGGATTGACATTCGTTGACATTCAATGAATGAATGAATGACTGAATGAATGATCAAGAAAACACCAGCTGATCAGAAGACATTGCAGATTGGCTCAGAAAAATAAAGTTAGAAAGCTTGTACAGCATTTTTAAATTTCTTTCTGTGCCCTATATGCAAAAAAGAGATACGCGGAGACTGAGACAGCTGAAAGCGCACCCTGTAGATTTTATGTATTTTACAAAAGCACAATGTTTTTGTTGATATTGTGAGTGTACACAAAAAATAGACCCTTTATAGATTCAAATAATGTATTACTTTTATGTGTCCAATCAAAAATGATCAAAAATGCTTCTCGGAAGCATTCCGGAGGGCATTTACACCTGGTCTTGATAGCTATCCGATCAGATAAAACGCATGAAGTGACCAGGTGTAAAGGCCCTTTCATATGTGCATATGTGGTCCTAAATGTGATTGCGGTCAGATATTTCACAATGCAACCTCAGTCTTAAGAGTCATATCGGAAATTATAAATTTCTTTCTGTGATCTCTATACAAAACTGGGCAAAAATGTCCCAGTTGCGATATGCAGTCACACATTTTTATATATTATTATGCCTTATTTAGTTTAGTAGGCACCACAATTTGCCACAAATGACTTACTTGCACTAATACACCCATGTAAGTTCATTAAAAAAAGGTATTTCCTTGCAAATAGACAATGGTATGCCATCTTACAGTAAATCACGCCTATTTCAGCACCTACTTAAAAGAAATTTCATTTACAGCCATCCTAACAATGTAAATTATAACTACTAAACCTCATTATGAATATATTTGCAATATGCAGGGATAGCTTAGCAAGTTTATCTTTTTATAACTTTTAATAAGCCACGTTTAATCTTGCTTCAATTAGGTATGATCTAGTAGAGCATTAATTAGATTTTGGTCGGGCTGAATTTTAGAGTGTACTGTATGGGGAATCTCACCTTAATTTTAGGCTCTGAAAACTGTTAACGACCAGTTTTAACAGTTCAAAGGTTACTGCACAATTACAAGATGCACAGAATTAATTCCGCAAAAATAAGACTGCAGATTACTGTAAGTACAAGAGAAACACAAACGGCATGCACGAGACCGTCTCAGTGCACTCAGTGGTATGGGTCCTCGAGAAGTGAAACTCAAAGAAAGAGACAAAGCGGTTTTAAAATAAAATGATACAGCCAATTAGTTTAAAGGAACACTTAGCATAGAACATTGAATCCCATTAGCATCTCGCACAAAAATGACCAGAGTTTCGATATTTTTCCTATTTAAAACTTGACTCTTCTGTAGTTACATCGTGTACTAAGACTGACGGAAAATAAAAGGTTGCTATTTTCTAGGTTGATATGGCTAGGAACTATACTCTCGTTCCGGCGTAATAATCAAGGAACTTTGCTGCCGTACCATGGGTGCAGCAGGCGCGATGATATTACACCTGAAAATAGTGTCCCTGAGCAAGCAGGTGATCACGTTGGTTATGTTAACGGAAGTTTACCTATTTTCAGGTGCTGCGTAATATCTTTGCGCCTGCTGCACCCATGGTACGGCAGCAAAGTTCCTTGATTATTATGCCGGATTCATTTTCCGTCAGTCTTAGTACACGATGTAACTACAGAAGAATCAAGTTTTAAGTAGGAAAAATATTGTCATTATATATGGTCAGTTTTGAGCGAGATGCTAACAGTCTAATCTGATTCAATGATCTAAGCTAAGCGATGCTAAAAGTGCTACCGCCAGACCCGGAGATCGGCTGAATGGATTCAAAAACGGTAAAACTCAACTGTTCAACTCTATAGGGGAGTTGGACAATGAGCCTATTTTCTTTTTTTAATGTGGAGTGTTCCTTTAAATAGTTGATTGCATCTATATTTGAAAGAAAGCAAAAACTAAAATTAAATTGTTAAAATTAAATATTAAATATATAAAATTATATTATGAAATAAAAATAAATAAATATATATATATATATATGAAAATAAATAAATAAATACAATTAACAGTTCAAAAAAAAAATTATATATATATATATATATATATTTTAATAATTTTTAAAAAAAATATATAATTTATTTATGCAAAACTGAATTTTGAGCATCATTACTCCGGTCTTCAGTGTCACATAATCCTTTAGAAATCATTCTAATATTCTGATTTATTATCAGTGTTGGAAACAATTGTGCTGCTTAATATTCTGATACATTTTTCAGGATTCTTTGATGAATAAAACGTTAAAAAGAACAACATTTATTCAAATTATAAATCTTTTCCAACAATATGTGTGTTGTTACAAAAGACTTCTATTTTAAATAAATGCTGTTCTTTTTAAGGGTTTATTCATCAAAGAACCCTGAAAAAAGTATCACAGTTTCCAAAAAAATTAAAAATACAAAGAAAAAATATAAGGAGCACAACTGTAATAAATCAGCATATGTCTTCACAAATCAAAAAGATTTCATCACAGATCAAAGGAATAAATTACATTTTAAAGTACATTATAACAGAAAAATACTATTTTAAATTGCAATAATAATTCACAATAAAACTGTTTGTGTATTTTTTATCAAATAAACACAGCCTTGATGAGCAGAAAAGACTTCTCAAAAAAACATTAAAAATCATACTGATCCGAAACTTCTGAACGGCAGTGTGTGTGTGTACTTGTTCTTGCTACATTGTGGGGACCAAATATCCCCACAAGGATAGTAAAACCTGAAATATTTGTCTGAAACATGTTTTCTGTAAGGGGTAGGTTTAGGGTTAGGGTTGGGTTAGGGGATAGATCGTTTGGTCAGTATAAAAACTATAGAAGTCTATGGGAAATGTCCCCACAATTCAATACATACATACATATACATATACACTGTAAAAAACTTTTCAACTTAAAATAAATTGTTACCCCGCTGCCTTAAAAATTTTAGTTTAGTCAACTACAATATTCCAGTTGCCACTTAAATTAACATTAAGTAACTTAAAATTTCAGGTTGACTAAACTAAACAAGGCAACAAGGCAACAAATTATATTAAGTTGAAACAACTTTTTAAAAGTTTTTTTTTTTTTTTTACAGTGTACACCAGTTTAATTTTAGAAATGTAAAATATGCTATATTGATGATAAAACTAATTTGCATGATAATAAAACTAATTTTCTAAGATCTTATGATCAAACCAAAAGTAAAAGTAGCTGTAATTAGCTTGAGTTACACTTAAAATTGAAAATATTAAAAAGTTATTTTTTATTAATAAACGCATGAATACTATTATAGTTCATACAAAAATACTATAAATGTTTATTTATTTCTTAATAAAATAAATATTACAGTGGAATGCATGATAATAAAACCAATTTTCTAAGATCTTATGATCAAAGCAAATGTAAAAGTAGCTGTGATTTGCTTGAGATAAAACTGTATGAATAGCATGTCGCAATAAATCTGGCATTATAAAGTGTGTAACAAAAAAGCAAGTGGCACAGATGGACTGTTTTTTTCTGCTAGATGGAGACACGGCTGGTTGGGTAAGCTGAGTGATCGGCACAGGCAGATAATATATGTAAGAGAACAGAGACTACTCGATAATCATGCTAATCCTGAACACTGCCAAACATTCAGCACACTCACACTGCCAAGAATCTGCAGAGAAACACTCACACACACACACACACACACACAATCATAGACACAAATCACGCATACGCTTACACCCAAACACACATGGAAACACACACACACACACTCACTCCGACTGACATACGAGCACAAACCATCAGAAACACTCACTCACACACAGCGCTGCTAAAAAGATGCATTCAAAAGGCTGCCCATTTCTCTGCCGCTCTCCCAAAGTTGTACATTACAAAGAACGCTAGGATTTCAAAGCGCAAACCGCCTGAAGACAATTAAGCGAGGTCTCTAAAAGGCATCTGATACGCAGCTCCCTTTGAGAGAATATTCTAAATATAAACACATATTAGAAATGGGATTTTAGTTTGACTTCAGGCAGCTATATGTGGTTTCCAAGGCAACGCTTTTTTGTTTGTGCTAACGGGTGGGATACAGTAAGACGACGCGCATTTACATTGTAAGTGCAAAACTTCTACACAGATAATTAATAGCGAAATGCTTTTTTCGGTTCAGCGTAACCCACCTTTCCAATCTGGTCAGCTTTCGGTCTTTTGGCTCAGAGGCAGAAACATATTTCTGCAGCTGAGATACATGCAGAAGTACAATGAGTCCATATGTGTCGTGTGCGTTTCTGCTTCCGTGATAAGTAAATGATTAAGCGTTTCAATCTCGCTTCTTACTTTTCCGTAAGAACTGTAATTATGCTACAGATTCACATAATTGCTGTCACTTTGCATTACGTCGTAAATTAAACTAGCGCTACAGTCGTCTCAAAGCAGTGAACGCTCCTCATTAATCTACCTTTCTTCATAAGCAATTAGATTAGCAGCTCTCTCATCTTCATCAAGAACAACACGCAGCTGGAAATTCACTCGAGTACCAAGGAAAACAAAAGAAGTCGTCCTCTGGATGGAAATGTTACCGCTGTGGCCTATTGTTTTGTGCATCTGGCCAGTGTTGTTAATACTGTTAATATAACCTAAAAATAAAAGTGAAGTAAGACTATAAATAAGTTATTTTTTATGTTTTAAGTTATATTTACTTACACCTACAAGCTTAGAAATGTGAAATGCTGTGGACACAATCTTGCTGAAATTAAAG
>JAHKKF010523772.1:0-10327 GCA_019740295.1 Labeo calbasu | reverse complement strand
AAAGCTGAATTTTTAGCATCATTACTCCAGTCACATGATCCTTCAGAAATCATTCTAATATTCTGATTTGCTGCTCAAAAAACATTTATTATTATTATCTTGAAAATGGCTGAGTAGAATTTTTTCAAGTTTCTTTGATGAATAGAAACTTCAGGGAAAACTATTTATCTGAAATGGAAATCTTTTGTAACATTATAAATGTCTTTATCATCACTTTTGATCAATTTAAAGCATCCTTGCTAAATAAAAGCATTTATTTCTATAATTTCTTTCCCAAAAAATTGTATAGTGTATAATTTGTTTCTTGAACAGCAAATCAGCATATTAGAATGATTTCCGAAAGATCATATGACACTGAAGTCTGGAGTAATGATGCTAAAAATGTAGCTTTGATCACAGGAATAAATTATATTTTAAAAGATATTGAAATAGAAAATAGTTCTTTTAAATAGTAAAAATATTTCAAAATGGTACTGTCTATGCTGTACTTTGTATCATATAAATGCAGGCTTGGTGAGCAGAAGGGACTTATTTAAAAACAATAAAAATCTTACTATTCAAAAACTTTTGACTGGTAGCGTACATGAACACTACCCATGGAGCAACCTGGTGTTGTAGGTTATCATCTTAAAAATTCAATTTGAAACTCAATTTCAAAACATCCAACTAGATTTAAGGTTAGAGTTTGGGTTAGGAGTTAGACTTAATAAAAAAGAAAAGGCTGTCAGATTTAAAGGTCAATAAAACACTCTGGAGATCAGTTCAACGTTTTTTTTAATGTCATTAGACAGGTTATTTAAATGAGTTATTTGTTGCAAGTCTATATTTAGACAACAGACAAGATACTGGAAGTGTACAAAATGTCAAATTCTCTAATTCTCATAATTGAAACTTGACACCATCCCACACCTTTAACCACTAACACTACTGTTAACACATCATGTGATTTTTGTTTGGCAATCAAATTATTATGGAGGTGCTGCTTAATAAAGAGAAGTTGACTTTTAACTTACATAGACCTCAGCACCATACAATCCATCTTGATACACCACTCTGCAGGAGACATAAAGTAGGCAGTAAATTACATAATGGCAGACATTTAAAAAATGACAATTTAATGTAAGCTTAATGTAACTGAATGTTAATTACATACATAAGTGCAAAGAAAGGTTTACTTTGTCTTTTCAACCAATAATACCAGTATAGTGTAAATAAACTAAATGTTTTATGGTAATAACAGGAGCTACTGACCCTGGATAGGCTGGTACTGCAGCTGGTGTGGCAGTGGCTGCAGCGGAGCGGATTGTATTGTAAACTGCCCGACCACGTCCACGGAGGGCAGAGCCTCTGTAGGCCAAAGTTGGTGTGGGAACAGGGTAAGGAAAGCTGGCGACTGTGTAAAGTTCAGGAGCGTACATGGCTCCCATTACTGGATTGATTTTCCACCCAGCAGCTATAGGAATTGACATAGAGGTGAGGAGTTGAATTTGACAACCTTTTATTTTCATACATAACATACTGGGCAGAATATTATGAAGGAAGCTTACCGTTCACTAATGGCGTCTGAGGCTTTTTTGTTACCACCCTCGCTGTGGCGTTGTTCACCTGAGAATCAGAGTCATTTAGTTGTTCGGTTGTTCAGCTGTTCATTCTCAAAATGCAGAAACTTATCACCATCATACCTCAATCTTCCTTCCCTCGACGATCGTTCCGTTGAGCTTCTCTCTCGCTCGATCTGCTTCCACTGCACTCTCAAATGTCACAAATCCAAAACCCTAAAGACAGAATTAAAATCAAATTGAATCCAATTGAAACTTAAATGAAGAAGTGACTTAACACAACTGAACCTACTAACCTTTGATCCTCTCTCATTAAAGATGATCTCCACGTCTAGAATCTTGCCAAATTGCTGAGAGATGAAAGAGATATTATTATTAGAGATACTGACTAAACAGTTGTCAAAGTGAAAGTATGGGTTAAGCTGAAGGGTAATTCACACAAAAATGAACTTTCGGTCACCCTCATGTTGTTTCAACCCTCTGTGACTGACATAAATGAGAAGTTCAGCTCAAAAACAAAGGTTCACATATAATGTACTCAAGCCCTTGTCATCCAAGATGTTTATGTCTTTCTTTATTAAGTCGTAAAGAAACTATGTTTTTTGAGGAAAACATTTTAGCATTTTTCTCCATATAATGGCCCCGATTCTTAAAAATATATATATTTATAATCATCTTAAAATATATCAGTGCCTTTGTTTTGTCTCAAGATGCACACCAGTAATGTTTTTTCAAAGACACGTTTATAAAAATTGACTTAAAAGTCCTAATTGAACTATGGCTTAATCCTGGCTGTAAAACCAGGCCTTAAAGTACTTAATGCACGTTAATTGTGCAGAAGTATTGCTAAAGTCCAACTAAAMATATATTGAACTATATTTGATTGTGCTAAAGTGGAACTATTCCAAATATAGGCTACTTTAGGTACGCTTGAAATATTTTGCATGTAAACACTAATATTATTTAAATATCACACAATCCTCATCAATAGTCACATTGAAACATATTTAGGCTTAGTATTAAGAAAATGTGCATTCTGCACAATTAGTACTTTTTTTTTTTTTAGAAATTTTATATCTTGTCTCAAGCGAGATGTCAATAGACTTGAACTATGCTTAATATAAAATAAATGCATTTTAAATATAGTACTTTGTTACTGGGGTGGATACTTTGAAAAATGTTTTTTTTTTTTTGTCCATACAAGGAAAGTCAGATGGTTCCAGTGTTGTTTTAGACTCCACTGACTTTAACTGTATGACACAATGTTGAAACACTCCTCAGAATGATTTCTTTTGTGTTCTGCAAAAGAAAGTCTTACATTTTCGGAAAATCATGAGGCTGAGTAAGGCCAAAAAGCCAGATGAGTAATGCACTCCATTCAAGACAAATTCTATTACCCCAAACATCTGCCTGAGGTCTGGGTCCCGAAACCTAAAAGGGATATTGGAAACATGGAGCCTTTTGGGTTGAGCTTTCCCAGTTCCTTCCTCCTCGGTTCCACTTCCTGTTGCACTACCAGATGCCACAGAAACACTGAGAGACTGTGGGTCAGATGTGACAGGTGCTAATGAATCGTCCTGTGAGGGAAACAGGAATGAAATATAGGGAGGGAGAAAATGTAGAGAAAGAGGCAACAGACATAGAAAGAATGAGGAGGAAGTTAAAGAGAAGAATAGAAGAAAACATTAGTATTCATTTCATTACAGTAAGCCTTTATAACTACTGCTATCTATAGTAAGATTTCTTAAACTTATTGCAGTCTAACATTTTACTGGGAGAAAAACTGGTTTTATAAAGTGACCACAACAAAACGCAAAGGAGCATTCCTCATCCAGTGATTCCTCTCAAGCAAAAGTGAGGAAATGTGATCAAGTTCCCATTTTAGTGAGCTGTCTAGGTACATGCCTGTTAGATATAGACATAAAAACCACAATTTGCTTTGAAAATAGAGCACAATCGTATTTTAACTTCAGTGAAGTCTCTAAATCAGCAGCTGAAAGTCATTAAAGATTACTAGCATACTCAACAGTGTGTCATTTTCTGAGCGCTGCAACTGAAATATTGTCATATGTAATGCATGGTTACACAGCATTTCCTATTGCACTGATTGAACATGACTGTGAATAAAATGCCCCCATGCAGATCAATACATAGGAGTATTTGTGCTTCAAACCCAACACATCCACTATCCCACAATGCATCACGATGCCAGTTCGTATGTCTGCACAGCCTACCTCACCAAACGGCACAAAACTGTTACTATTAAAAATAGGGATTAAGAAGTCAAAAAACGTGTATTAAAAATGTTCAAAAAGAGAACTAGAAGAAAAAGAGTAGCCAAGCATAGCATGAAATGAGGAAGGGAAAATGGTGAAAAGGTCAGAATAAATTTGACTAATAAAAAAAGCACTTGTGAGGGCACAACGAATCACGTAACGTGAATTTAAAAGCAGTGGGAAAAATGTTATGCAAATGATAAGAATGGTCATTAGAACAAGAAAGAAGGACAGACAGATGGCCAATTCTTTATCTACTTCATACGAATGGAAAAAGTTGAAGCAGTAAGGCAAAATGGCCTCTGCTTTAACTCATCCATAACAGATCTGAAGTGTAAAGGGCAACAAAACAATTCTAATCTGGGCAAAATAAAGGGGTGCATTCGGTTCATCATGTTCCCTTCCTTTGATTCTACAGTTTTCATTTGTACTATTTTTATTATATTTTTCCAACCACCATTGCCACTACCAGTCAAAAGTTTTTGAACAGTAAGATTTTTAATGTTTTTTCCCCCTTCTGTTCACCAAGCCTGCATTTATTTAATCCAAAATGTTTACATTTTAATATAAATATTTTAAAATAACTGCTTTCTATTTGAATATATTTTAAAATGTACTTTATTCCTGTAATCTTTAAGTGGATCAAAAATGATGATAAAGACATTTATAAGGTTACAAAAGATTTCTATTTCAGACAAATGCTGTTCTTTTGAACTTTCTATTCATCAAAGAAACCTGAAAAAATTCTACTCAGCTGTTTTCAACACAATGAAAATATATTCAAACAGAAAACTGTTTTTGCTGTTCTTCGTATCAAATAAATGCAGGCTTGGTGAGCAGAAGAGACTTATTTAAAAACTGTTCAAAAACTTTTGACTGGTAGTGTACTTTTCAAATAAAATTAAACATTTTCTTTAAAAAAAAAAAGTAATATAGAGTTTTTTATAGATTATTGCCCATAAAAAAATGTATATCTGTAACAGCCGTAATTTAAATACCAGTGTATCCCTAGAATATCATTAATTAAAATGTAATTAATTTTCTCACTTCCGCTTAGTCATTCTATTTCTCTATTAAAACTCATTTCCACTGCATTGTATGCAAAACAGAATCATCATTAGAAGATAAAAGACAATAAAGAAGCAAAAAAGAGAAATGACGGGTGTTGACGATCCTAATACATCAAGGAAGGGTCTAGAACCGAGTGAACCCCAAAACAGAAAGGAAAAGACAGAAGCTCTAAACGCAGGGGAATTCAAGCATAGTTTCAGCCTATAACTTTAAAGGTCAGCTATGAAATTGCGACGAAGTACACTGCTATTTTTGGAACCAAGACAGAACATTGAATTAATAAGGAAGGAGGCAGGAAACACACGTAGAGATTTACGCACAGACAAACACACATCCACATTCACACACGCAAACAAATCATGGTTATGGTTAACTCTGAGCTGGCCGGGCTGATTGCTAGCTGTAATGACTACCACAGCAGGTGTCACACAGAAAATACTGCTGAAACACCATCGTCATTATCGATCATCATTACATTCATCCAGAGACACAGGCCAGGGAGGGTTTTTAGGAGAAGTGACAGATTGGGGGAAGGTGTGATGGGAAGGTGTGTGATGATATCACGTCACGATGCAGAGTGCTTTTCTGACTGGACCTGGAAAACATAGATGAGGGGGGAGGGGTCATCCCGTCCGACTCCCCCCCTTGACCCCTCCCTCCACGGCGGCGGCTCATAGTCCAATATCTGGAGCTCTCTAGTGATTTAAGCAGTGTGGACAGAAGATGGTGTGACAGAGAAAGAGAGAACTCATTGCATGAACTTTTTTAGTGAAAAAAAAAAAAAATGTCATGGTGAAGTATTATTTTTAATCCTTCCCACTTCCCTCGGCACAAGCCTCTGTTGTAACAATTACTGTAATGGCCCATGAATACATTCTAAACAAACACAACAATAACAATCATACCATGGTGATACACACTTAAAAACATAAAGCTACGGCATGAGTCCAAAAGACAATATTTCAGTAAATTACAGATCATGATTGACATCTCATTACTGGTGGCTTAAAAAAAGCATTAGTTAATGCATTTCTTTGCATGACCACAGTGGAAAAAACACAAGATTGAATTTCAAAAATCCAAAAGTCATGGCAAATAATAATTTGTTCAAGTTACTTGACTAAAGTAAAGTATCTCACACTGATTCACTGCATAAAGGCTGAAATACACTACATGACTTTTAAAAGCTGAAGAGAGCTTGAAATATTCAGCATCACACACTTCATTTCAGTAACACTCACATAGAACAAACTGGCTATCATACACTAAACGACTGAGGATCATAGCCTACACTACCAGACTTTAAAATCTTTATGATCACAACAAACTCACGCAGAAACGTGTGCCTTATTGTTAGGAGACGCACGACAAATGAAAAGGGCTCAAAATATCAAAAATATTTAATATCTTCTGACTAGATTAAATCATAATCTGAAGCTTAAAACGCAGAGTACACAATTTACACAATTTTCTATGAAATCGCTCAACTCCAATCTGTAGACTGGATCTGACTTTCAGCAACTTGCGGCAACATCTCCAAATCTGGGCAAAAATCGTGTAGTGTATTTTAGCCTTAAGATACACAGTATATGACAATCTGTGTCATATTGTAAAGTAATCAGGGATTATATCAGTGATTTTTAAACTTTTTGACGCCAAGGACCCCATATTTGATGATTTGTATTCTTCTGTATATACTACCAGTCAAAAGTTTTTGAACAGTAAGGTTTTTAATGTTTTTTAGGAAAAGTCTCTTCTGCTCACCAAGCCTGCATTTATTTGATCTGGAATACAGCAAAAGCAGTAATACTGTGAAATATTTTTACTATTTTAAATAACTGCTTTTTATTTAAATATATTTTAAAATGTAATTTATTCCTGTGATCAAAGCTACATTTTCAGCATCATTACGCAAGTCTTCAGTGTCACATGATCCTTCAGAAATCATTCTAATATGCTGATTTGCTGCTCAAGAAACATTTATTATTATTATCAATATTTAAAAATGAAATTATAGAAATGAATATTTTTATTTAGCAAGGATGCTTTAAACTGATGAAAAGTGATTATGAAGACATTTATAATGTAAAACAAATTCTATTTCAGATAAATAAAAAAATAAAAAAGAAGCTGTTTTTAACATAATAATAATTATATATATATATATATTTTTTTTTTTTTTTTTTTTTTTTTTGCAGCAAATCAGAATATTAGATTTCTGAAGGATCATGTGACTAATAATTCAAATTTGAAATCACAGCATTATGATATTATATTATTTTAAATAGAAAAATATTTGAGAATTTTACTGACTTTGCTGTACTTTGGATCAAATAAATACAGGTTTGATGAGCAGAAGAGATTTCTTTAAAAAACATTAAAAATCTTACTGTTCAAAAACTTTTGACTGGTAGTGTATATCTCAGGTTAACATGTTAACTCTAAAAAATACATTTTGTAATCATATTTTCTCCCTTGCTCTCAAATTTTCTGCAGACACAAGCACCGCCTAGTGATCTCCTGACCCCAGTTTGAAAACCCCTGGCTTACAGTATTAACTGGAAAACACCTGATTTCAGATTAAACTGAATGTGATTCCGTTTAAGAGTAAATGTAGAGTACAGTAAAAATTACGTCAAACTACTCCCTCCTTAAAAAGAGAATTAGAGAGTGGAAGTATGTTTTTCAGTTTTTCTTCCATAATAAGCCTAAATATTCTTCAGTCCTGAGCCAGTTGAATTGCCATACTTGGACAAGGCAAAGGAAGGATGTGTAAAGGACATAAAGCTATTTTTAGCTCACACAGGGGATCCCAGAGGACCAAAGCATGATTATATATCAGCAGCCTATACATATTCCTGGCATACCTTCTCTAATATACATTTGAAAAGAATACGCTGATTGTACTACACAATTCACACTTTGACATTGTTTTCTAATGTAAAATCTTAATTTTTCATACTTACATGTGCCCTGCTCGGTTTTAGGTAAATTATATTATTTAAATAAATGTCTGTGCTTGATTTATGTAAAATATATGTAAAACTAACTAATCTACATGTACTTTAGGTGCTTTAGGTTATTAAGATGTTTAAAACACCCTTTATAATCTGAATCCAGTCATTTATTAATTGTTCTTACCGTGTTATTGGCAGTTATAGACTCCGTCCCGTCATGCTGAGAGCCCTGATAGACTCTCAACTGATGATGATCTGAATATTCAGAGTTTGGGTGAGCAGCGCTGAAATCGAGGGGTGGCAGCCGGGCAGCAGGTGTGGGTGGGCCTTGTCCAGGTGGAGGATATGAAGGAGGCGGGGCATAGACCTGAGGAAGTGAAGGGTCACCATTGCCTGGCCCCGCCTCTTGGGCAGCAGCACCCTAAACGAAACAGAGATTCTGTTTACTATCAGAAGCTTACTTCTATAAACTGTTTATTACAAGAACAAAAATGATTGGACCAATAAATCATGGTAACACGTTTTCCCATTGCTTTAAATAATTTTAACCAATTTTAAACTTTAAAAAGATATGAGATTCAGCATTTTAGTTTAATAGCTTGTTTGATTATACTTAAAAATTTCAGCAAATGATCAGCAATATGGCTCTGGAAGGTATTGATCTGCTTCTCTAATAAAATATGTAAAAAAGCATTTGCAACAAATCCATACCACCTTCATTTTAGGGAAATACGCAAACTTTACCAGAATTTACAAGCTATAAGGAAGCCAACATACTGTTACTGTTTGTTTGCAGATCATAAATACTATACAAAACACTGCTAAACCAAGTCTGACACCACATAAGGTCCTGACAAAGACACAATGTATGAATTATGAGTATAAATCAGACATCTCACCCCTTCAGTGCATTCCGCAGGCGACCCAATACTCACCAACAACTGACGCATGCTTTAATGCAAAGCTTTCACCCGCCCACCCCACCATAAGTCTCTCGCACCCACCAATCACAGAGCACCAAACCAGTCTCAAGAGGGGGTCTTTACACCAGCTGTGCTCATTTGTTCACATCAATCATCAACCCATTTCCCCCTCCTACTGTTAGACACTCAACAGACACACTGTGGTTTGGATAAAAGTTAATTCTTACATACATACAAACAACTCAACTGCTCAGTAAAATTCCTATGTAATCCTATGTTCAATGGAAAATAATCACACTGAAACCAGACCAACAAGATTACTGAAGTGTGTATAAAATTGAACAGGAAAAACAGGTAAGATCACTCACTTTAAAATAACTGTTCACTCTGTGCAAACATAGAAAATTGGAAATTTAAGATATTTAAGATATTAAATTCTCTCAAATACAAAACATTTTATGCAGAAAATTCGAATTAAACTGCTGTCGTCAAGATTTGGATAATAGACATTTGTGACATGAAAAGTAAAATAAAATAAAATAAAATAAATGACGTAAAGAAGTGAAATCAATATGAAGCTTTTACATACACACATACACATACACTATATTTTTACTCTTTATCAGCTGTTTCGCTGAGCTGATAAGGCAGAGTAAATTTAGACTTCACTGATAAACTGTGACACTGAGAGACACAGCTTTGATTAAATATCACTTTCCTTTAGCAGAAACTGAAGTATTATGTTACATTAGTGTCTGTTTCTCACCACAATTACATAGTTACTCACTGTTTACAAGAACATGGGATCTTACCTTCATTCCTTTTTTTAAAAAAAACCCAGGAGCTACTTGACCTCCCTGTAAAAGATTTACGAGATGTAAACAGGTGTCGTCAGACTTGCGAACTGAAACACTACAGCGTTTTGAGTACTGCTGACTCAAAATGTCACTCAGTGTGCCATTGCTGCTGGTCGTCGACCAAGTCAAAGATCGAAATGAAGACTTCAGACTTTGGAGACTATATTAAACAAGTACAAAGAGTACACACTTGGTGTGTACATTCATTTATAACTTCCATACACAACACGCCGCCATGTTCTAGTACAGAGGATATGGAAACAAGCATAATCGTGATATAATTGTTCAAACACTCTCCACTAGTTGCTATCTAACATGCAAAGGTTATCTTCTGAGATTTGTACATAAACTGTTCTGTTTCCCCCGAAACCCGCCCTAATTCTTTCACTGTCAGAGGATTTAAATAACACCTCTATCTTGCAGATAAAATGTTTTTTCAGGCACAGTGACTGAGATTTCCTCTCCCTCTTTTACACACATACACACACATACATTGGCCCCTTCAGCTGTCAGGTTTGGGGTTAAAGATCAGAGGCAGGATGCCAGGTGCGTGATCTGACAGCTGCGGGATCATTTAAACACTCACACAGAACTGACGACAAGAACTGCTTATGTAGTCTATACTCATATATTACAAGGCTCTCTGAAATACTTGATTCTGATTGGTCGGTCGAGGCATTCTGC
>JAHKKF010523770.1:0-59365 GCA_019740295.1 Labeo calbasu | reverse complement strand
TTTTGTTTAGTTTTCTAATCTTTTTTCTCCAGAATCATGAGAGAATCATGGTCTCCAATTTATTAAAAACAACTGGGATTCTCAATTTATCCAGCTCTTGTTTAAATGTTTTTTTACTGTATATAATTCATTAAAATGGAAGCTTAATTTTATAAAGTTCAAAATGCACCTAATTTTTTTTTTGCATTTTGTCTTTTTCAGTTGAATAATATACTATTTTCCCTATACATTTAATCATTGAGGATTTCATAAGAAAAGTTTAAAAATCTCATCTCGTCTTGTCTCGTTCTCGTGAACCCAGTCTCGTGTCTCGTCTCGTCTCGTGGAATAAGTGTCTCGTCACACCCCTAATAGCTAAATAAGCTTGTTTTTTCTGTTTTAACTAAACACCAACTTTATAGAGATAAAGTTCTTCAAATAAAAAGGGGAAAATAAAAAACAAGCATTTAAAAAAATGCAGTACTTCTACTTCCTTTTATGAAGGGAGCAGAACAGTCCATTTTTAACCTTCATTTAAAAAAATCCTTATTTAGTGTCAGCTTGCGTTAAAACATACCCTGTTCTGCAATCTGAATCAGAGGCCAGGGAAACCATCAGGTTACTAAATAATGAAATGTCACACATAACAAGAGGGGGATTAGAAGGCCAGTGGACTTGTGGCATTTTAAAAGTCAAAATGTCAACTTTTAATCTTCCTCTTAAATATACCAATTTTATGGTTGTGTGGCTGCAGGTGCCTGGCATGTAAAGAGCCTCAGAAGCCTCAGCCTTGCGCTTTTTAAAAAGGATCAGCGGGTATTGATGCCCGGGAAGTCGATGTCGCCGCCCTTTGGGCTGAAATGAAAACACTTGAAATCAATACATGAACCATCACAGCGTGCTGAATAAATAAAGTGTTTTAAAAGCCATTTTGACACAAAAGGAAATGTGTTTGCCAGACTTTAAGGGGTTTACATGGTCACAAAGAGATAAAGAGCTACAATAAATGGTTCCAGACGTAATATGCTGTCTGTCTTGATCTGTTGTCTTTCTTCAGAAGAAAAGACCACCTCAGATGAGCCTGCTATTGCTTTTGTGTCAAAGCTGTATGTCACAATACAGTGCAAACAACTTGAAGGAATAGATCACGCCTAAATGAAAATCTGCTGAAAAATCGCTCACTCTCAGGCCATCCAAAATGTAGTTAAAGGATTATTTCACTTCCAAAATTAAAATTTCCCCCATGTCATCCAAGATGTTCATGTCTTTCTTTCTTCAGTTGGAAAGAAATTAAGTTTTTTGTAGAAAACATTCCAGGATTTTTCTCCATTTAGTGGACTTAAATGGGGATGCAGCTTCAAAGGGCTCTAAATGATTCCAGTTTAGGAGGCGAAAACTAGTGTTTACAAAGCAAAGGTGCATAGAAAGTCAAACACCCTTTACAAAAAAAGGTGAAACTACGATGTCGGACGATTTTGAAGTTGAGATGGAATTTTTCGCCCTACCCTGCTTTTTTGAACCATAGTACACAGACGAAGAACTAACCACGCATGACCTTTCTAACGTGATTACATAATGGGTGAAGTCACAGAGCTAGTGCAAGACAATCGTTTGTGGTTAAGAAGTATATCAATTTATTTGCTTATTTATTTTTTTAGAAAATAACTAATCGTTTTTCTAGATAAGACCCTTATTCCTCGGCTGGGATCATGCAGAGCCCCTTGAAGCTGCATTGAAACTACAATCACCATTGAAGTCCACTATATGGAGAAAAATCCTGGAATGTTTTCCTCAAAATCCTTAATTTCTTTTCGACTGAAGATAGAAAGCCATGAACATTTTGAATAAAATAGGGGTGAGTAAATTATCAGGAAATTTGTATTCTGGAAGTGAACTAATCCTTTAAGTTTCTTTATCAAAACAGATTTGGAGATTTTCAGCATTAAATCTCTTGCTCACCAGATTGTATGCGGTGAATGGGTGCCGTCAGAATGAGTGTCCAAACAGTCGATCACAGTAATCCAAACGACTCCAGTCCATAAATTAATGTCTTGTAAAATGAAAATTTGCATGTTTGTAATAAACAAATCCACTTCTAACAGTTTTAACTTAGAATCCATAATAACATTTCCTCCAGCGAAAAATTCCATTCCCCGTTGTCCTCTCACATCAAAATCCACTGACATATTTGTTTAGAACTGAACTTGTAAACAGTGCTTGATCTGTGCATATTTCTCTTCTGATTCAGTTGAGATGACTTTTCACTGGATTATGAAGCAAAACGAATGTTAATGAATTTGTTTATTACAAATGTGCAATTTTTCACTTCACAAAACATGTGGATTACTGTGATGTTTTTATCAGCTGTTTGGACTCTCATTCTGACGGCACCCATTCACTGCAGAGGATCTATTGATGAGGAAATTATGTAATGCTAAATTTCTTCAAATCTGTTTCGATGAAGAAACAAACTCATCTACACCTTCGATTGCCGGATTTTCATTTTTGGGTGAACTATTGTTTTACCCTCCTATTTCTATTTGATAAATAAACTAATAGTGATATCAGCCACAATTTTGATCCAAGGGACATGGTTTGACTGGTATACTTACACCTTTGGTTCCTCTGTCTTTTTTGTGTAAACTAGAAACACATGTACATAAACCATCACCTGAGAAAAAGTTATCTCGGAAGAACCCAAAACTCTCCGATTTTTTAGTTTTCAGCAAGAGACAGCGGAGGGACGGTTGGCAACTCGGCCCCACCTGCAGAGTTCAGACAGCATGAGGATATTAGAGAGCATTCTGCCATAATGACTCTCATTTACAAGCCATAAACTGACAAAGCGCCAGACTAATTATGTCAACTAGCAGCTTCTGAATAGCCCTTGATCAAGCTAATCACCGGCAATCCAAAAAACAGGTGTTGAACATTTTCAAACCCTCCCTTGAAATCAGACGTATGAAAGGCAGAAATTGAAACCATCAGACTGTTTCCACGCTTCTGTTTTTGAATAGCCAGAATACGAGAGGATGAATCTCGCACAGAATTATGAAAGGATCTGATAAGAAAGCTACGGCGAAATGAATTCAGAAATAGACCTTCTGAAAGACCAAGCTCACGCTTGGAAATGACTTCACATACTTCTGCATGAAATAGAAATAAATTCCCCCTGGCCGCCTAAAAGACTCTTTCACTCAAATGCTTCTTATAAAACTTTCATTCAGAGCTCAAAAAGTCATCATACAGTGACATTAACTGTATCTACCACCTAAAATGCACCTTTAAAACCTCATTTTATAATTTGGAATCATAACAAAGCAACCACTGATGGAGGAATCTGTGCAGGTATGATATGCAATACAGAAAAACATGCACAGTTTAGTAATAGCTCACTGTTCTTGCTTACAGCCAAATGAATGTGATGAATACTAAAATGTGCAACAAGGTTTACCAAGATTTATGAAGATTTACAAACAAAGCAAATAGAAATAGAAAGGCAGTGATATTATTTTTCTATCAATTAATTTTAATACTTAGACTATGCTATTAACAGCCCTATTATGTTTATTCTAAAATACCATCACTTTGCTGCCATTCGGTCATTTTTAAAAGCTTGCATAAATTATAATTTATTATTTAAAAGGGTGCATCTTTTATTAATGTTAAAGTTCATTTGTGCAATTTCAGCTCTCTCATTGAAATAAGACCTTAAAAAAGCAGATTTGCACTTATAAAGCAAACATGAGCCCACAGGATAATACAGGAGGGTTGCATCTCATTATCCGAACACAACATATGGCCGCCAAACATATGCGTCACTAAATGAATTATAAACAGCAACAATGCACTGGTTTATGAAGCAGCTTTATTATAAAAAAACGCTGCCATTGTCAGTCTGTCAGTAACTGTTAAAATCACCTGAACAGGCTGAGATAGAGTCTGTTGTTGAACTGGTAAAAACAACACAACTCTGCGAGTTTCATAAACTGCTCTGTTCGGGACGGTGGTAATCTGATCTTCAGGATTAGTGTCATTATCTTGTGCAGCTGAGACTCACAACACAATCACTCTTGTCCCATTGTAACACTTCGCTGATATTTGACTTGTGAAACTGTTCAAATTGAGGCTACTGAATCCATAGGCTATAATATCTAATTTTCTGCAATATCTGTATTTCGACATTTTTGATACGTTTCCTCTCTCTAGAGCAACACAAATTGTTAGCTACCGGCGTCAATTATCTAAAAGACTTTTTAATGTGCATGTAGTGATAATAGCTGTAAGTTCTCGTGTTTTGTTAACATTCCGTAGGACACTACCGTCGCGTCGTAGTGAAGCGTACTGTTTCTATGGTTACCAACACAGATTAACGCGACTTCTTTTCGCTAGCATCTGTCTAAAAAAAGTGCTGCTAAGCCACACTTGTAACTTTTGTGGTTGCTGAAACCTGTATCTTTTGCTTTAAAAAATTGCATACTTCTTTTTCAAGTTATTAATTGCAAGACAGACACGATATGTGTCGCATAGGTTAAATTTGAAAACGCGATATGAGACCCCATTTTGTAGCTCTGCGTCTGTTTTTAACGCAATATCGCTTCAGTGTTAACGGCCCCTTACTTTCTCACAACACTTTACAGATGAAGTTTATGCATGACAGCTTCATGCAGTCCTGCGATATTTCTGTTAAAGTACAGCACATCAACTCTAAATATATTGTAACCTGTCTCAGTATATTCGTAATGTGTTATTGTACGTAAATGGCATATGTGTGTTCGTGGAAAAATCCTTTACCAGTAAAGCCCCAGATCCCAGTTAGTCATTATGCCCAAGATGAATAGGCTATTTAACTCTATTACATACTGCTGCATTAGTAGATTTTAAGTAGTTAAAAATAAATACTCACCTTGACACCGCGTGTAAATCACTGAAAGACTCAGAATGAGTAGCAGAAAGAGCCGGTTCGTTTGGAGCTCGATCCTTACGCACATACTGAAACGACTCCTCGGAACACACTACAATTTGTCCTTGTGTTAAACAATGCAGTGAGAATCACTCGAATGTCAAATAAAACGTCTGTAAGGATATGGGTTACGCGCGTCGTTCCCGGGGAATCGCGCAGAGCTCCGGCTGTAACGCAGAGAGAGCTCTACTCACGGACTGTTATAAGCGGATTGCGCGGTGGAGGTTCAGCACCGCGGACAGCTCCAGTCAACCTCAGCGCGCCTGGACACTTTGGACAGCAGCCTGGCGTTCATCCAGTAGCATTGGGCTTATTTGGAGCAGCTGCTTTTGTGTGCGCAGAGGCAGAAGAGAATTACATCAGATACATGATTATCGTTTTAATGTAATGAGAACAAGTTCTAATATAAACGGAACCCGGGGGGATACAGACGTTTGAGATGGTGGGGGGAGGGACAGTGAGTGAGTGGGCTAGGTTGGTTAAAATAATAGCAGTGTTTTGAAAACTTTGGTGGGTTTTAAATTTTTCCATTTTGATTTCATAAATACATTACCAGTCAAAAGTTTTTCAACAGTAAGATTTGTTAATGTTTTTAAAGAAGTAGCTTCTGCTCATCAAGCCTGTGTGTATTTGATCCAAAGTACAGCAAAAACAGTAAAACTGCAAAATATTTTTACTATTTAAAATAACTGTTTTCTATTTGAATATATTTTAAAATGTCATTTATTCCTGTGATTTCAAAGCTGAATTTTTGGCATCATTACTCCAGTCACATGATCCTTCAAAAATTATTCTAATATTCTGATTTGCTGTTCAAAAAACATGTATTATTATTATTATGTTGAAAACAGCTGAGTAGATTTTTTCAGGTTTCTATGATGAATAGAAAGTTCAGAATGGCATTTATCTGAAATAGAAACCTTCTGTAACATTATAAATGTCTTTATCATCACTTTTGATCAATTTAAAACATTCTTGGTAAATAAAAGAATTGATTTTCTATCATTTCTTTCCCAAAAAATAAATAAAATAAACTAAAATACTTACTCCAAGCTTTTGAATGGTATAGTGTGTAATGTTTCAAAAGGTTTTTATTTCAGATAAATGCTGATCTTTGGATTTTTCTATTCATCTAAGAATCCTGAAAAAAAAATGTACTCAACTGTTTTAAATATTGATAATAATAATAATAATATTATTAGCATATTAGAATGATTTCTGAAGGATCATGTGACACTGAAGACTGGAGTAATGATGCTGAAAATTTAGCTTTGATCACAGGAATAAATTACATTTTAAAATATATTCAAATAGAAAGGAGTTCTTTTAAATAGTAAACATATTTCACAATATTACTGCTTTTGCTATTTTTTGGATCAAATAAATGCAGGCTTGGTGAGCAGAAGAGAAAATTACAAAAAATCTCACTGGTCAAAAACTTTTGACTTTTGACATTTTAAGTGGAGTTTAAAGGAGTAGTTCATCTAAAAATGTTAAATTTTGATTAAAATGTACTCACCCTCAGGTTATCCAGAATGTAGATGAGTTTTTTGTTCTTTAGAACAGATTTGGAGAATTTCGGAGAAAGCATTACATCACTCGCTCACCAATGGAACCCCTGCAGTAAATGGGTGCCATCAGAGTGAGATTCCAAACAGTTGATAAAAACATCACAAGTAATCCACATGACTCCAATCCATCAATTAACATCTTGAGCAGTAAAAAGCTGTATGTTTGCATGAAACAAATCCATTATTGAGGCGTTTTAACTTTAAACTCGCTTTTGGCCAAAATACATGTCCATATGCCATAATAAAGCTTCCTTCAGTGAAAAAGTTAGTCCACTGTTGTACTTTCACATCAAACTCCACCAACATATTTGTTTAGCAGTGTTTTCGGTGTACACAATGTGTGATCTGTGCGTATTTTTCTCCAGATTCAGACAACTGTATGGATATAGGGCTCGTATTTGAACTCATCTCCATCTTGGATGGCCTGAGGGTGAGTACTGTTTTTATCAAATTTTCAGCCAATTTTCAAGTTTCCAAATAGTTCTGAAGCCACTGCACATCTCCTAAACTACAACAAAGACAACAATGAAAACAGGAGGAGGAAAAACTGTAGAAACAACATCAAGTTCTTCTGGCTCTAATTTACATCTTGTACTGTATATTTGGCCAGCCAGTTTGTGTTTTTAATGCTTGTAACTCATTGCTTACACACTCAGCAATAGATTTCAGCCAGGCAGCATTGCTGTTGAAAAAAAGTCTGTCTGCTTAGCTAATGAAAATCACGGCCGTGAAATAGACTGACCAATGTGTTGAGGTAATGAAGCGATCATCATCATCTTCACAGGCTCTAAATTCATTCGGATGGGATGCTGACTAAACAGCCGTTTAGATATTATTAGTGAGAAATTAATCTGTGGCCTCCTATAGCGGGAAATAAGATTTACTGTGTCCTTAGCAATGACAGCATCAGCTCTGGCCATAATAAAACTGCATTAATAATTAAGAAAAAAACTGGAAAAGAGCAGGTGCTTAAAAATATATTACAGGTAAAAATGTATTTGTATATGTGACCCTGGATCACAAAACCAGTCGTAAGGGTCATTTTTTCAAAATTAAGATTTATACATCATATGAAAGCTGAATAAATACGCTTTTCATTGATGTATAGTTTGTTAGGATAGGACAATATTTGGCTGAGATACAACCATTTAAAAATCAGGAATCTGATGGTGCAAAAAAATCAAAATATTGAGAAAATCACCTTTAAAGTTCTAATCAAAAATTAAGTTTTCACACATCAACAGTAGGAATTTTACAAAATATCTTAATGGAACATGATCTTTACTTAATTTCCCAGCTTAAACCCCAGCGACTTAAGACTGGTTTTGTGGTCCAGGGTCACATATAAATATGTAATACATTTTTTTTAATGATTGTTTAAATGCCATTTTAAGTGAACAAAAGATGAAATTCACATCTTAAATGTCGATCTACTCGAATGTATGTGTATCTGCCTGCGGATTTGATCGAAACTGCTGTGAAAAGTGCGATTCAGGCACCAAGCCTTTCACAGCTGCCAGATATTTTTGTCTCAGTCTGCTGATGTCACGGCCTCCCTCTGTTCTGCTAAATGAGCCTTTCTCTCTGAAAACATTTCCACTCAGGACTGGACAGCTTTGCCTGTACTGATGAAGTCATTCTGTCTACATGAGCAGAAACAATGTGTTTCATACCCAAGCACCCTGTGTCAGCCGTATGCAGTGAGGATGCCTATAAAACCTGAGAGGGCTCTTTTAGCATTGCCGTACATCTCAATAGCAGCCGATGTTTCTGAAACAGCCTCCTAATGGCTGCAGAAACAGCATGAACGAGAAATCCTTCCAAGGTTTCTCTAATATCACGTACAACCTATGTGTGGATTTCTCCACCCACTCACAGCCGTCTCACAATTCCTGTGACCTTCATATATCCATGACTGAGATGACTGAGACCAAGAGTACAGTATTACAGACCACAAAGCTGAAAACCTTCTACATTCGAACACCACAATGTTAAACTTGACCCACACAATCCATGCAGCCTTAGAGAATGAAATCACTCATGTCAACCTACGTTTGAGATTAAGCATACTTCTATGTCATCGTGACATTATACATCATATTTTGAGCCGGGGTGCTTTTGTAGAATGGCTGCTGAGATGATATCAGCATGAGATTATATAATAGAGTTTTATGCTTTTACACAAAGGATTTCACCTCAGGACGAAACAGGTACAGACTGCCCCCCAGGTTTAAGCCATGATTTAAAGAAGTTTTTCTTTCGCATTTGAGAACACCTGTGACCACTTCTGAGACCAAGTAAATTATTCATCAGGCAAGAACAAACATTACTTTGTTTGCATGTCGGGGTGGTAATATTAATATTCATGAGGCCAGGGCCGAAGCTCAGACTGCTAATAAGTCATTTTAACAGAAAATGGGTACTTGACATGACATTTCAAGCAGTGATGGCAGTGTCTTGTCGCTATACTACATCTCTGATTATTTCAGATGCCGTTTTAGTGCATTTTATGTTCATGTACAGCAGGGTCAGAAATTATCGAGGGCTTGAGACAAAAATGCCATCAAAATGAACGAAAATGGCCCATAAATTTTAGACAAAGTGGTAAAAAAAAATGCCCCTGCACATTTAAACAATGCATTAGGGGTGCTGTAATTAAAATGAAATGTGACAGTTTATAAAAAGTGTCAGTTTGCAGAATTACATTTAGATTCGCTCACACTGCATTAGATTGGTTTTACGCTCTGTTTTTTTGTGCAGCGTTGAGCCTTATAACCAGTCAAATACGTTTCTGTTGAATTTAGGAATGCATTGGCCAATCAGAGACGCATAGATTAGCCAGCGCTGTTAATGAGTGCGCTTGCTTGCAAATTCCCTCATCATAAAGAACACAGTGCAGATACGATGTAAATGAATAATTATTTTCTTATCTTCAGTGATTATAACAGGAATTTTTGCATAAATTGTGCTAGACTGGGCTAGTGTCATGATCTGACATGTTTTTGTTTTTTTTATATCGATATTTATAATCATTATTAAAATACAAAGAGCAATAATTTAATAAATAATAATGTATAACCCTATGAGCTCCTGTTTTTTACATGTATAATTTAGATACAATTTGAAACAGTCTATTGTTAATGGGAACAGTTTAAAATATTGATTAAAGTAAGTAGGTAAATTTAAGTATTTGACATTAAAGACAACATTTTGTCGCCTTTATGTAAGGTTCTATCAGCATTCTGAGTACTTTTGAGATATTGAGCGTCAATGTTTTTGCGTTCCATAGACTTATGTAGGTAGAACCTAAAAAAGGCCCATCACATAATGTAAATAAGTTGTCACCAAATAAGAATATGTGAATAACTCAATTTTGACAAAAATGTCAGATAGAACCTATTCTAAGGTGACGATATGGTTTTTATAATAATAGGGTGATTATAAAAATTGCCCTCAAAAAATGCCCCTGGGAATCAATTTCAGGGGGCATATATTGCCCCTTAATGGAAAAGTTCATTTCTGACCTTGATGTACAGTATTAATTGGAAGAAAACATGGAAGATTTACACCATACCATTCAAAAATATGGTGTCATTAACATTTTGACAGAAATTAATACTTCTATTTATCAGTGGTGCATGAAATTGGTCAAAAGTGATAGTAAACACATTTATAATGTTACAAATTATTATTTCAAATAAATGCTGTTTGTTTAAACTTTCTAGTCATTAAAGAATCCTGAGAAAAATTTCCACAAAAATATGTGTCCTCTGTTGTCACATTGATAATAATTTAAAAATGTTCTTAAACACCAAATGAACTTATTAGGATTATTTTTTGAAGCATCAGGTGACACTGAAGACTGGAGAAGTTCATGCTAAAAAATTCAGCTTTGCATCACAGGAATAAATTTCCTTTGTATTAAAATACAAAAGTTATTTTAAATCATCATGATATTTCACAATAATACTGTTTTACTATATTCTTAATCAAACAAATGCAGTCTTGATAAGCATAATAAACTTCTTTCAAAGACATACAAAAAAATAAAAATGATTAGAATAAATCATAGACTCCAAACCTTTGAATGGTAATGTATTTTAAGAAACAGGTTGCATGACTGCAACAGATTTGAGCGTTAATGTTTTTATTTAGGCATTTATTTTACATCTAATCATCATTTTAACCAACACTGTGATCTTGTGTATCAGTGGAAGCACAAGGCCAGTCACAAATTTGCACATTTGATAAGTGGTATACATATTTATAACAATAAATAAAAATGTAATCATGGAATTGATCAAATTAATTGAGTAATTTGTCAACAAGCCAAATGCCTGCAAATTCCTTTAGAGATTTTATTTAAAAAGCTAGTTCTCTTCCATCCAAATCAATCCCATGGAAGCTAGAAAGATAAGGATGAGGAACCGTTCTCACATTCACTAACACACCGATAAGACTGCATAAACACTGGCTCACATCACAACTCGTGAGTGTGTGAAAACAAGTTTCTCAGCATCTTCTGTGACACTTGTGTGGAAGGTGTCGAAGTGTTGCACAAAGCTGCACAAGAAAACAATCTGCAAATATCACAACGGTAACAAAGAATCCCAGAGCTCTGATTGTATCTCTGTCTGCGGTTTGATGCAGCATTGTTCATTTTCTCTTGTCATCCTGGTTGTACAGAGACTGATGCACAAACGTGCAGAGCGCTCAGATATCTGATCAACCCCAAACACAACACGATAAACCTTTTTTAATCAGTTACTACCCTAAAATCTCCAGAGTGGAATAGTTTGGAAATTTAAATTACATTTATTTTCTCATTGAGTGTTAGCGATAATATATACAACTTTTACTGTTCATAATATAACATATACAACTGTTCATAACTCTGAATCATTCTGAATTGTGGCACATGTAATTGATTCAATTCCTGTTCAGTCAAATTATATCTCAAATAAATGGTATTTTATACATAAGGTTAATGATTAATAGTCAATAGTTACATAATACTGATTAAATTACATCATTTTTAAATGTTAATGGAGACGAAAGTTAAAAATTTGACCACTTTTGACCATTTGAAAAATGTAAATGGAGGTCACTTTTGCACTCTATATTACCCACAACCTAGGAGGTCTATAAAACCTGAAGCCAAAAGTTAATGGCGGTCACCTGGCTGCCAAATGACCCCTTGGAAGTAGAATATCTGACCTCAAACAAGTACCAAGCCTTATAAAGGTCAGAGGTCATTCTGACTGTTTGACATGCATTAGTGAAATGACTTCCTGGGATCCCTGACTGATTTATTCTAGTGATTTATGGCACAGCACTGATAATTCACTTACCAATTGTGCATTATGCTCTATTAAACTGCCACTGACCTTCACACCGTCAGAAATCTCACACCCACTCTATTGCACTGCAGGAACGCTTGGCTGGAGAAAATTCTGTTGAAAAGTGGCAATGAAATGTTTAATTTAGGCTCTGAGAAAATGCAGGTTTTATTATTTAAGAAAATGTCTATTGGAACCATCTTAACAGCTTTTTCATTAGCTGATTTTTATGGGAAACTGTTGGCAGCAGGGCTGGAATGGATTTGGCTGAAACATTTCGTCAGCAGTTTGAATAGGTTGCAGAGAGTCAAGGTTTATTGTCTCTGTGTTCTGCACGGTAGAGCTACAATAACACTGCGACAGACGTAAAGATCGCTTCAGTGTTTTCCAGTTCCTGTCAGATCTGGAGCTGTGGGATATTGTTGTTTAAATACATTTACTTAGTGAACTTACATTTGGATTTAACACATCAAATTGCCACACATCAGCAATCTCAAGGGCTCTGTTCCAAAAAATTGTAAGAAGCTGCTGTTTGGTAAAACTGAAAGGCAGCCTGATAATGGACGTTTTGAAATAAATAAATGAACAAATACATTCGTTCTATAAACACAATAATAAACATTTTCAAAAACTGGGTACAATGAGCTGACATTATTCTATTCACCATTTAACCACTGAACATTAAAAGGAAACTTAAACGTGTAAAATAATTAACAAATTGCTACAGCCGACCATGAATAACCCCAAAAGATTAATTATTTGTAGCAGTAGCCAACAATACATTACATTACATTACATACGGTCAAAATTATAGATTTTTTTTTTAATGCAAAAAAATCATTAGGATATTAAGTAAAGATCATGATCCATGAAGATATTTTGTAATTTTCCTACCGTAAGTAAATATATCAAAACTTTATTTTATTCGTTTTTATTAGTAATATACATTGCTAAGAACTTAATTTGGATTTTCTCAACACATTATGTTTTTGCACCCCCAGATTCCAGATTTTCAATGATGTATAAATAAATCTTAATTTAAAAAAACTGACCCTTATGACTGGTTTTGTGGTCCAGGGTTTGAAAATATTTGAAAAAGAACTGTTATTATACCTTATTATTGGTGTTATTCTGCATCATGTTCAGAATTTTATATAGACTGCTGCTGAAACAGCCTGGTAATCTATGGATGGATCATTTGTCTATATATGCCCTACAGAATTCATTCCATCTGTTCTGCTAATGAACTTTGGAATTAAATGGCTAATTAATTTGTGCTTTTAAGCAGTTTAAAGTTCTGAAACATACGTCTTTGGGGGGATCTCTGTAATGATCTCAATACTGTAGAGACCATTAAAGCATGAATACTAAAAATGCAGTATTTTTAGTTAAGAATAATTCTTTCACATATTGCAAATCGTTTATGTCTCCCAACCCTGCAGTTATAAACAAAGCAAGCTGTTAAAAAACGATTAGCTGATAGTACGATGCTTCCTGATGTTCCCGCATCCCTCTCAACGGGAACATCAGTCTGCAGACAACACACATTCCCCACACTTCAATAGGGCTCCAAACGGGATCAGCACAGTGAGAAGATCAGAGCGTATTTATTAGGGGAATAATAAAGTAAATTTATATTGACTTTGTCTGACAATGGACACATTAAAAGACCATTAGCTAAAGCAGAAGAAATCCATCCTCAACCCAGAGAGGGCTATATTAATTAGCTTCGGGGTTGTCGCGATCAGCAGAAAGCAAAAGACAGGTGTTACATCACAGAATTCTAGTATAGGTTTAAATTTGTTGAGACTTAGGAATTTTATGCAGGGTATTAGAAGACATGTGAAACAAATCATCTGTCAGAACAACAAAATACATAATTTTCAAAACTTTATGGTTATAGTTATCATGGGCATTTAATTCCTATCCTTTAATCTGATTGGCCAAGAAGCCTTCCATTAGTCTATTTAGAAGATTAGTATCTCTTTGATATAATTTGCTTGTCAAATTAAGCAAACAAAGGTCTGACAATCATTCGTTAAATTATGATTTAAAGAGTTAGTTCACCCAAAAATGAAAATTCTGTCATTAATTACTCCCCCTTATGTCATTCCAATCCCATTGTTCTTACTACCTTTCTGGGCCTTGAATGTGTCAGTTGCGTTGCTGTCTGTGCAGGGTCAGAAAGCTCTTGGATTTCATCAAAAGTATCTTAATTTGATGAATTTGATGAAAGAAGGTCTTACGAGTTTGAAACATCATGTGGGTGAGTAATTAATGACAGAATTTTCATGTCTGGGTGAACTAACCCTTTAAAACATACATTATTTTAAATTACAAAAGAGTATTGGAAGAATATCAGAACCAACAAAACCAAACTGTCGGCCAACATTGCACTTTAACCCATTAATGTCACGTAGGCTTACACTGAAAACAGCACTCTTTTAAAACAGTACACATTCAGCACTTCCTCTGACAGATGAAATCAAAGCCCATAAGACTCTGCCATCTAGAAACTCACAGGACAATGCAATGGAGGGTTTAAACCACAGTGTCCTGCTGGTTTAACTTTTCCACTGAAGAGCAAATGATATCAGAGAACATGGTTCAGAACAGAGTAGACAGATACTTTGGATGAGCCCAAACACAAAGCAGTGGGAAATCCCAGCATGCCTCTCCTGTGTGTTCCCACAACGCTGTTTATCTAAGGGCCCCCTGGAGACTCCAGGGATTAAAAGCTATTCTTGTGTTTGCACATTGCGTTCCTTCTAGTCTACTAGGACAGATGTTCTTTTAAACCTTGAAAAATATGACACATTTCTCAACACCAAATAGTAACCCAACAAATTTGCACTGTTGTTATTAGGGCAGCTGAGGATAATATATACACTAAAACAAGCTTTATTAATATAATATAATATAATATAATATAGCATTTAAACCTTTTTCTCAGGATCAGATGGCACACCTCAAAACCACCCATTGTGCATTTAATAGCAGTTTGTTGCATATGTCACAAAAATGATGAGAGCTGGCTCAGTCGCCTGGCTACCTGCAAATTCCAGATATAAGGGCTGAAACTAACTTACCGACACTCTTTACTCATCATCTGTCAGAAATCATGTTCACAGCCATAAAAATGGATTGACATATTTTATTTACAATAAAACAAAAGCAAAACTCTTTCTTATATATATATTGCTTTTATATACCATTGCTTTTACTGCATAAGCCACTGAACACAAACAGTCTCGTTTGCATGTATTTTCATAATAAAAGTCTTATTTAATGCATAGAAAAACAGGGGAGGACACACACATACACACATGCACACACCACGCTTACCCACAGACACATCAGAAATGATTAGACTCCCATCATTAATTAAATTTGGCAGAGTTAATTATATAATACTAAATTATCTTAAATTCAGAGTTATAAATGTCATTTAAGGCCCAAATATGAAGCACCCCCAAGAAAATAAACTGAATCATAAAGGTTTAGAATTAAAATGCTGCCATTCAGTAAACCAGTGCTAAATTAACTTCCTCTGGTTAACAGTAGTTCACCAGCTCATAAAGAGAAAGGAGAGAAAGATAAATATCTTATTTCATTAACTGTGAACTACAGAAAAGCTGTGCTACACAGTTCACTCAAGCAAATCCAAAGCAATGAAGCAGACACTCTAACCAAACAAAATAAACATACATTAGATAATATATTACTTCATTTTCTTGGAGGGGTTGTTGATGGAGACATGTGAGATCTAAATAAATACAGGTGCCACGCAGCTGCAAAAAAAAAACAATTCTCTAAAACACATTGTATATGTAGACCAGTGGTGATAAACCTTACTCCCACTGTAGGCTATGAAGAAACCAAAGTGAATCAGTACTAGGGTACATGAGAGGTAAACAGAGGCACTTTTCAGTGCATGTGAGCAGTAGATCAGATCTACGCTGTGCTTTCCGAAGGTTGGCCATCACTATTACTGTCTTTCAGGATAGTACTTTCAGTTTGTGTAGTGTCTTTCACTGGTCCAGTGTTGTCTTCATCATGTGGCACTGAGTGTGGTCTGTAGAGAGGGGGGCTGGAAGCAAAAAAAGACAAAAGATTTTTTTAGAAACAGGAAGAGAAGGTTATAGCCACACCTTCAAACCTGTCCCTTGCGAGAGGTCAGACGGGCAAAATGCCATGCAGAGATCGATAGCAGGACAAAAGTCAAGAGTGAATTGTCCCTGACTGGTCAAAAATGCACATCTACAGTAGTTCCCAAAGCGTCCACTCTGTTTGCAATAAGGTCTTGCTGAATTATCAGTTTAAACTCCTCCAGTATCTCTAACGCTTTGTGTACATGAACTGTGGCTTACTGTGTTTCCTAGAATATCTTTTGTTGGTCCTGGAACAAAATCCAACAAAAAACGCTAAGCTTTGAGAACGGAAAGGACTTTTATGGAAAGGAAAGGACCGGAATTTGTGCTCTGCATTTAACCCATCCAAGTACACACAGAGTAGTGAACACACACCCGGAGCAGTGGGCAACCACACTGCTGCAGCGCCCCGGGGAGCAGTTGGGGGTGCAGTGCCTTGCTGAAGGGTCAAGGTCGCTGATCATTCACTTCCCCCACCGACAATCTGACTGATAATGTATTGTTCCAGAACCAACACTAAATGCTCTACTCAACAAAATCAATTTAAGTATTTGTGTTAGTACAGTTCTCTGTGTGGCCACACTTTGAAACTCTGTGTCCAAACCCAAAACCATGTTCAGGCAACAGTGTCATGGCATGCTTTTTCTGTAATACAAAGGAGGTCATTAATGTTTTAACACTATTTAGAGTTTAACACACAGGAGAACACATCATGCGTTTAGAGAGAAGCTTCTTGAAAACATCAATCCTCAATCTGGCCCATTCAGGGGTCACCTGTTAATGATCCTTAATCACTGTCGGGCTTGTAGAGATACTTCATAACCAGACTGTCCACCTTCTTCTTCTGTTTCTTTATTTCTTTTCTGCTGGAGGGTCGTTCCTCATCAGGACTTTCCAGACCCCCATCTGAGGCTTTCTGTGCTGGGGTTCTCTTCACGCTGTTTGAGCTACGGTATGAAACTGTTGATGCAGAGCTTGAAGATGATGATTCAGAGTCAGATTCTGATTTGGACGATCCAGAGTCTTTCTTTCTTGAGCTTCTCGATCGTCTCTTTTCTTTCTGCCTGGAATGCCGCCTAGTACGACCCTCATCTGAGCTGTCAGACTCAGAGCGCCTGCTCTTCTTCTTGTTCTTCTTCTTGCTGCTCTTGGAGCTGAAGGAACTTAGCGAGCTTCCGGAGCGTCCAGAATCTACAGCAGACCCTGAAGCTGAGCGTCTTAGACTAGACCCGCTGAGGCCTAGACCTTCATCGTCCTTGTCTTGCAATAATAAACCTTTGATGCTCTTCCTGTCTTCTTCCTCTCCTGCACCGCCACCTCCTTCCTCTTCTTCATCGGAGTCCTCTAAGCTGCGGCGTTTGAATTTAATTGGCTTGAAGCTCAAGACTTCATTGATCGCTTTTTCTAGCTCAGGGTCCAGGTAGTTGCGGTGGCTCACAGGTTTAACGTCAGAGGCGTCCAGTGGGTTCTCAGAGGAGCGTAGCTGGGCAGGCGTGGACAGACTACGGCCCACCGAGCGTGGACTGTATGCGGCCACACTCACTGAGTCAACATCATCATCGTCGTCAACCTCATCATTATTCAAACGAACACCAAATTCGCTAAGTCGGGTGCTGCGGGCCAGAGAGATTCGTGAGCCGACACTGGTGCTTCCAGGACTGCGGCTTCTAGATCGTTGGCTCGTGGTACTTGTTGGCCCGAAATCGCTGTGGCTGTCATCCATCCAAGAAGTACTACGTCGCAAGCTGAAGCTACTTACACCAGAAAGAGCATCATCATCTTGGTCCATCCCGCGGCGTGTGGAAGCTCGGCTCGGGGCAACCGAAGACACCATGGACTCCTTGTCAAATTCTGGACTGCTCTTGGTCCACCGACGGTCTAGGCCTTTCCTGGCCCGAGAGTAAGCCTCAGAGTAAGCCTGGGAGATCACTGAACCCCGGTCATCCAGGTCATCACCAGTCTGAGGTCTGTCTGCGGATTTGCTTTTAGCTTTGCGCAACAACACTCGGTCAGGCATGTCCGGCTGCTCCCGAAGGGCGCTGAAGAGAGAACTGTCATCCCCTGCACCTCCGTTCCAGTCCTTCTGATGGGAGCGTTTCCTGTAGCTGAGCGAGCTCATCACAGACACTGGACGGCTCTCGTCTGAATCTTTTTTTACTTCCTCCTTCCCCTCTTTTCCCTCTTTCCCTTCTTTTATATCTTTCACATCTGCATTAGCAGCATTGGTGTGTCTGAGGCGGACAGAAAACACATTAAAAGCGGCAGAATTGTAGATGTCAGTGAATGAAACAGGATGATACCCGTGACAGAGATAAACATGAATTCAAAGAACGGAAGAGATTTGAGAGGTAATTTAGGAGCATATTTTACACCAACCCCAGAAATAAACTTAAAAGGATTAAACTCCTAATGGCAGTTATGTAACCGCACCGTACTAATACTACCGAGGAACAGAACAGTAGCAGCAGCTCCCGGTGAGACAGTCACGAATCCAGTGCCATCAAATGCTGTCTTGAGCTTATTAGCAGATGGAGAGGACATATGTATGTCTTGGCTCTTACTCTAGTAAACCACATCAGTAGCGCCCCCAGTGTTTTTATCCTTTAAATTTAGCTACAAAAGCTGCCTATACACTTTGAATGATTGTTTAATCATCTCTCCACAGAAACTTCACTAGCTCAAAGATTAGAACACTACAATTCACAAAACTATGTTTTCAAATGATCTTCTTATAAAAATAATTTATACTTCCAGAAAAAAAACATACATTTAAACGTAAACAGACTCATCATTTATTTACTAGTTTCCTGACAATTTTAAGTGTGGTTTCATTTCTCCATTCTACATTTTTCTGGGGATTGTAAAAAAAAGAAGTCATACGACGCACGGGCATATTTGTAGCAATAGCCAGCAATACACTGTATGGGTTAAAATTATTGTTTTTTTCTTTTATGCCAAATCATTAGGATATTAAGTAAAGATCATGTTCCATAAAGATAATTTGTAAATTTCCTACCGTAAACATATCAAAACGTAATCTTTGATTATTAATATGCATTGCTAAGAACTTAATTTGGACAACTTTAAAGGCAATTGTCCCAATATTTTGATTTTTTTTGCACCCTCAGATTCCAGATTTTCAAATAGTTGTATCTCGGCCAAATATTGTCCTAACGAACAATACACTGATGAAAAGCTTATTTATTCAGCTTTCAGATGATGTATAAATGTCAATTTCAAAAAATTGACCCTTATAACTGGTTTTGTGGTTCAGGGTCACAAATGATCTCAGTCCTTGAAACGAAAGTCTAGTATGCAACAAAAGAGATTCCCTACTGACCTGGTGGTCTTCTGAGTGCCCTCATCAGAGAGTGTCTTGACGGATACTTTGCTCTTGGACAGCAATGACTTCACCCCATCCACACGGTCCTCCACCTCAGAGTCCATATCTGATTCATCTCCACTGTCAACAAGAGAAGCTAAATCAAATATGGCATCTGACTTAAAGGTCATTTTGGCTGGTCAAGGCAGGAGGGTTATACTTCAGTTAGTTGTTAGTACCACAACAATAAGCGGGTTCAGTAAAAAAATAAAGGAAACAAGGATTTCAATCCATTCCACAACAAGAAGATAGCAGAGAGAAACATGTTGAATGCTGAAGTCAGATCTTTTACTGCATTCTCTCTGTGGAGATGTCATATTCCAATGAGCTTTTGCAGTTACTATTATAGTTTATATCAAGCTTTGATATTAGGAATATACATACAAGCTTATACAAGCATATATCTGTCTACAAAAATTGTACAAATGCACAATCAGGGATGCCATGAGTACAGTGGATTGAGGCTACAGATGTTTCCGGAGAATTTCAACTTACTGTCACACAATTTAAAGCTTAAGCACACACACAGATCACATTCAAACACTAATCGACTGTGACAATCTGCTTCTATTAGTTGCATATCGCAGTTCCACCCAATTACAGCAAATCAACCAAACGCAATTGATTCCCCTCTTTCCAAATCCAAGCAGTTACACTTACACAACAACACAAATGAATAGAGTAGATAAATAGCAAGATGCATTAGAAATTCAGAGAACTCTTGGGGAACTTTATACGGAAATTTAAAATTCGCTCTGGAAGTGAAAAATTACTAGTGTTGTTCAAATGATTAATCGTGATTAATCGCAAAAGTTTTTGTTTATATAATATATATGTGTGTATTGTTTATATTTATTATGTATATATAAAGACACCCACATACACTATATTACATACTGAAAGTACTTACATATATTTATTTATTTATTTATATAATTTATATTAAATATAAATATATTTAATATAAAAACTTTTTTTTTAAATATATACATGCATGTGTGTGTATTTATTTACATATTTAATAAATATACACAGTACACACACATATAACATGTACACAAAAACTTTTATTTTGGATGTGATTAATCGTGATTAATTATTGCCCAGCACTACTTAATATATTAATCTGGATTTTCAAACAAACACTGAGTGAAAATGGGTCTAGAGTGAGATTAATTAAACAGTGGTTTCTCTGCATTTTTCAGTTTTTAAATGTGATATTTTCATATTTTCATGGGTGTATAAATGACACTGATGAAAAAGATGGCTGGTGTAATGGGTAAAAACAGATGCGCAACACATAATTGTTAAACATGTTAAGCACATGCTTATGAAGTGAAATGAATGAAATGCTGCTGTATTAAATTAGTTATTGGACTAATAATTCTTCCCATTTCAGTTGTTGGACTGCAGATTAATACAACAGCATTTTCACATGTTCTTACAAATGAATCGCATTACAAACTCAAACCAACAAACAGATGAGAAACAAACACCATTTAGTATTCTCACGTTTTGTTCTTTCTTTTCTGATACTTTGTCACCATGTCTTGTAAACTGCCAAAAATAAAAAAAAAATAGATAAAAATAAAGGGGAAAGAAGAAGAAACAAAAGAACTTAAAAAGGGTCTATGTAAATGATAGTAACATGCAGTGGTCATCCTGATCAACTTCAGAGAATTGTTGCCATGGGAACAGTGGCACTGACAGGAGACTAATCCTCATACCTGTTGATGAGGTCATCATCATCATCCGTCTCCATTTCATCTTCCATAGCAGCCTGCAGGTCCCCAATCCGCTTAAAGGCCAACTTCAAATCGGCTTGTAAGCTCTGATTGGCTGCTTCCAGACTTTCAATATCCATTTCCTGTTTAAAGTCCAACCAAAGTTTGAAAAATGACCATCGTTTTACCACAGTAACCATAGTGTTTTTATGCAGTACCATTACATTTACCTGATAAGCCATCTATGGTTATACTATGGTTACTATGCAAGAGCTATGTCACTTTTTATAAAAGATTCTTTGCTGCAGTTTCCCGTCATTATAGTTGCTATAGCAATGGTAAGAGAATCTCCATCCAGCAGGAGGCACTCTAGAACTCACCAGCTCATGTTTTTTGCGACTGGCTTCTGCTTCTTTCTTAGACAGTTCAGTCATCTCCTCCTTTATGTCCCGGATCTGCCGTTGCATGCGCTTGTTTTGATCCTTCTCCCGGTTTTCGCTGGCAATACGCTGGTCTCTTTCCTCAGTCATCTTCTCCAGGTTTTCCTTCAGCCGTGTTACAAGAGACTGGAGGATGAACATGGACAGATGGAAAAGCCAAAGATTTAGAGCTCATAAAAAAAGACAGGCAGAAACACACTGAAGCAATCTGCTGTAAATGAATTGTAGTTGTTTATCTGCAAGCTCCATGAATGTTGTTTTAGCAGCCAGTTTATGAAAATAATTGTGCATGGAATAATCTTTGTGCTCTATTATTGGATAAAAACAAAAACTATACTAAAATGAAATAAAAACTACTAAAACTGTACTGAAATGAAATAAAACCACCAAAACTATATTGAAATGAAATAAAAACTACTAACATTCAAGGCATAGTTCACCCAAAAATGAAAATTCTGTCATTAATTACTCACCCTCATGTCATTTCAAATGCGTAAGACATTCGTTCATCTTCTGAACACAAATTAAAATATTTTTGATGAAATCCAAGAGCTTTCTGACCCTGCATAGACAGCAATGCAACTGAAATGTTCCCGGGCCCACGAACGTAGATAGGCCATCGGTAAAACATACCATGTGACATCAGTGATGCATCAGAAAGCTCTTGGATTTCAACAAAAATATCTTAATTTGTGTTCCCAAGATCAACAAAGGTCTTATGGGTTTGGAACAAAATGAGGGCAAGTAATTATGACAGAATTCTCATTTTTGGGTGATCTATCCCTTTAAAACAAACTAAAACTAAATTGAAATGTACAACTAAAATACAAAATCTAATAAAAATAAAAAGTACTGAATTTTTCTAAACTGTCACCCTGCTTCAGTTTCTTGCTATTTGTGCATCGCATTAGTATGAGCAGTATAGGCAGTCACATGACTCACCTCCAGACGTTTAGTCTGGGTCCTCTCATATTCTAGTTTGGTCTCCAGTTCACGGATTTTGGCTTCCTGACGGCTGACCAGCGATTTCTCCACCATAGACTGCTCCTGAAATTCAAGCTGTGACTGCAGGGAGTGAAGCTGTCAAAATAATAAAAACACACAGGTCACTCTGAGGTCATGTTTAAGACTGACTCATGTTTCAGACCACATTCGATCAGCCCTCTGCACCTCTCTCACTGCATGGGCCCTAACCATTTACAAATCCACCATATACTGTAGAAAATAATGATTGAGGGCATAGGAGGCAATTTTGGGCTCCTGCAAAGAATGAAGAGAGCATCTGCCTTTTTAGTGCATTTATTAGGGGATGTTTTTGATACCTTGTCCAGGATCTCTTGCTTTTCCTTCATGGCCTCCTCCACCTGGGCTTGCAGGTCACTGATCTGCGCCAGATCTCTTGTAGACTAAACACACACACACACACACGTATATATATATATAACATACAATTACATACATATAATTTGTGCTAGTGGGTATTTTAAATGACCTCATATATATATATATATATATATATGTATATAAAGTCACCTGAGCCACTGCAGCTTTGTGTTTCTTCATGAGTTCGTTCATGTCCTCCTGATCCTCCTCAAAGCGAGACTGCAGGTCGTTCTTCTCTCTCTGCAGACGACTTATCTGTTCCTCCAACTGAGGAAGACAGAACAGACAGGGTTGGATGAGTACCTTGAATAGTTTTATTCATGGTTTTCGAGGATGAGGAAATGTCACGCAATCTATTCATGTTGGCATCTGTCTGATTTGGCAGCTTTTACCATATGGCAGATGAATAGCACACCAAAGTACTGCAGAGTTTGATTGGATGCACAGAGTCTGACATCAGCAACCAAATATGTTTTCTCATTCTTTCTTAAAACTACCAAAACTGTTTATTACAAATATATAGCTATATCTAATAGTTGCATTTTATTATTTGCGTTGTTTTTCTCTGTTCTCTGTGACTAAACTGTCTAAATAACCCAAAAAGCATAACAGAACACATCCCATAATACAGCCACAGCAGCACTGCAGTGTTCTAACAACTATGTTTCTGGCATTTTAGAGTAAGAGTTTAGAGTTACATTTCAGAGTGGAACTAAAACACTGTTATTACACACAGTAATTGCATATTTCTAGTTGAGGCTGTGACGAGGAGATTATACCCTTAAACTCCTGTATTTGACATCGTCTCTTCTTCTTCATAAATAATAAATCAAATGCACACCCTAAGTGAACCATTTAAATCTGAGTACCATATTTTTGGAGTCCTGAAAGGGGATGTAGTGTGAATGGTGGAGGAATGAGAAAAGAGTAGCTGCACTGATTTTCATTTTATCTCCATCCTTTTTTTCTGTCGTCAGTGAGGTAAAATGTAAAATGACAAAATCAGAATATATTTAAGATATAAAATTCAGTTTGGATTAGGATTTGTGTCAATGGGATTTCACTGTGGGTGGAGCTAGACAGCATGACGCTGCAGGAATAAAAACCAAGCAACTGTCAAAATGTATTGTCGGCTGTCACAGTCACAGTCACTTAGGACAAAAACTCAGATAAACATGGAAGAGACAGGATTTAACGCTTTATCACGTCATGCTTGGTTAAGATACCATGATTCAGTGTTTCTGTATCTGACTCTGGAGGTTTAAATTTTGTCCCTCTGGAATATTTAGTCTAAACGGTTTTTCCATCAGTCTGAGCAGGAAAATGATTGAATAGTGAGCGCTTTATTTCTCTTTACCCGGCGGTTTGAGTGAATCTTGACATTTATTGCTCTGTTCATCTCAAAAGATGAATTTTAGACTCAAAACTAACATTTCATCATGAAAGCTCTGACAAATCTGGTTGACAAATTGAAAATTTTTTAAAGGAATGGCAAAGTCTATCTGGTGTAAATTTCTAAAGATGTTGATAACTTGCATTCTGTTGTCCATAATGATTAACCAATCAATTTCACACAGTGAACGACTCAGTAACTGGATGAATTAAATGAAACTTGTGAAACATGTGAAAAGGTGGGTTAATTCCTCAATATTTTTAGAGCTGAAAAGGTCATAAATGTCGCATAAGCCCTTGTCTTGTTTATGAGCAATGAACTGTTTAAACAAAATGAACAAAACAATCAAACAGTAAAAAAGGATAAAGATGATAATCAAACAGTAATCAGACCATAAACAAACATCTTAAACAACTAAACAGCAAACTAAGGACCATAATAGAACTTCTTAAACAACAGCAAATAAAAGACGATAATCAGACAGTAAATGAACATCTTAAACAACTAAACAGCAAACAAAAGACGCTAATCAGACAGTAATCAGACCGTAAACAAACATTTTAAACAACTAAACAGCAAAAAGACGATAATCAGACAATAATCAGACCATAAACGAATATCTTAAACAACTAACCAGAAAAAATGAAAGACGATAACCAGACAGTCAACAAACATCTTAAACAACTAAACAGCAAACGAAAGATAATCAGACAGTAACCCGACTGTAGATGAACATCTTAAACAACCAAACAGCAAACAAAAGATGATAATCAGACAGTAATCCGACTGTAAACGAACATCTTAAACAACCAAACAGCAAACAAAAGATGATAATCAAACAGTAATCAGACCATAAATGAATATCTTAAACAACTAACCAGAAAAAATAAAAGACGATAACCAGACAGTCAACAAACATCTTAAACAACTAAACAGCAAACGAAAGATAATCAGACAGTAACCCGACTGTAGATGAACATCTTAAACAACCAAACAGCAAACAAAAGATGATAATCAGACAGTAATCCGACTGTAGACGAACATCTTAAACAACCAAACGGCAAACAAAAGATGATAATCAGACAGTAATCCGACTGTAAACGAACATCTTAAACAACCAAACAGCAAACAAAAGATGATAATCAGACAGTAATCAGACCATAAACGAATGTCTTGAACAACTAACCAGAAAAAATAAAAGACAATAACCAGACAGTCAACAAACATCTTAAACAACTAAACAGCAAACGAAAGATAATCAGACAGTAACCCGACTGTAGACGAACATCTTAAACAACCAAAAAGCAAACAAAAGATGATAATCAGACAGTAATCCGACTGTAGACGAACATCTTAAACAACCAAACAGCAAACAAAACATGATAATCAGACAGTAATCCGACTGTAAACGAACATCTTAAACAACTAAACAGCAAATAAAAGATAATAATCAGACAGTAAACTAACATCTTGAACAACTAAAGTGCAAACTAAAGATGACAATCAGACAGTCATCAGATGGTAAACGTACATCTTAAACAACCAAACGGCAAACAAAAGAAGATTATAAGACAGTAAACAAACAACTAAAGGACAAACAAAAGACGATTATCAGACAGTTAACAAACATCTCAACTATAGGACAAACAAAAATGTAAACAAACACTCAAAAAACAAACAAGCAAACAGAAAGAGCCCAACAATCATATATAAATAAACAATTTATGACCACTGAATGCTTTTCAAATGAAACAGAATTCAACTCACAGCCATCTTGGCTTTGGTGATGTCGTCCATCTGGATATGAAGGTCTTCAATTTCCAGCTCCATAGACTTGCGTGCTTTTACTGCGGCTGTGCAGGCAAACTCTGACTCCTCCAACTAAACAAAATACACATACACTCACATGAAGCAATTAATCCTATCTGATTTTTCGATCTAGTGAGGGACATTAATTGTCATTTCTACAGCTCTGATTGTGATTATACCTTATTTTTGAGTGCGGTGATCTCTCTTTTGCTGGGCACATTACTCTTTAGGTGGTCTAGCATCATTTGGGCATCAGCCAGAAGAACTTTTGTGCGCTTCAGATCCTTCCTGAGACGTTTCTCTGTCTCTACATCCTTCTGACCAACCTGTTATATGGTTATTCTGTTACATTTTGTTGAGTGTAGTATTGTGTGCTATCTGCAATATTTGTGTTCTGTTGTGTTAGTACCTGTTCCTGTGCCATCATCAGTTTGGACTCCATGTCTCTCTTTTCTCTCAGAACTCTCTGTTTATCATCATATTCCTCCTCTAACTGCACTTCCATCTGCTTCAGCTACACACACACACACACATTTCATAAGAGCCATTAGGAAACATGGAGGTATTAAATTGTGCGATTCAAACAACTGATAGAGTGTTCCTGTTTGTTCACCTTTTTACTGCAGGACAGTCGGATCTCCTCCACTTCTTCATCTTTACTGTCCAGCTCTTTAGAGTGTGTTTGTCTCAATCTCTCCATCTCCATTTCCAAACGGAGTTTAGCCTAAATCACATATACACACAGATCAGATGAGGTTAACTGTTGATAATATCCTCTGAAAAATTGCAATAAACAATGTTATTTTAATATTATTTGCATACTATTATAGAATGTATTAATATTTTAAACAAGCTTTTATTTTTCAGTTTTAGTTTAGGTTTTAGTCATTTTATGTTTTTTTTTATCAATTTGTTTTTAAATATTTCTTGTTTTTTCTTGTTATTGTTTTTATAACATTTTCATTTAAGATTTTAACAAACCTTTGTTTCAATTATTGAAAATGATTTTTTGAAAAGTTTTAGATAACAATGACACTGAAGAGGACAGAGCATAATTCAGAGTGGCTATCCATCTTCGATTATGCCGTTTTTAGCTTGTACCTGTTCCAGCATCTGAATGGTTCCGGCCTGTTCATCAAGCTCCTCCTCTTGATCCTTGACCTTTGCTTCCAGGTCACGCAGTTGCTTTTTAACCTTCGCGAGTGAAGCCTCGTCTTTCGACTCCTGAGAGGAGAGATCCTGGAGCTCGGATTCCAGCTGCTCAATTTTCAGATTGACCGTGCACAGCTCTGTGTCCTTCTCCTGTTTGTTAAATTATGAATTTGTCATTAGCTGATGATTTTATCCAAAGCAATTACCATAGACTTATTACAGAAACATTGTTGTGCTTCAAGAGGGAGCAACACACACTCTTCTATCTTTAGTCTCACCTGTAGCTGTTGTCTGATTGTAAACACCTCGCCAGTTAGCATATCTCTCTCTCTGCCCAGTTTCTCCCGTTGGTTCCTTTCCTTCTGTAGCTCCTCGTGAAACTGGTTCTTCTCCACATCAAACCTGCAAGAAAAGGCCAGAAGATAGACAGGTTTTGAGTAATTTCAACCACAGTATGACATGAGCAATATAATAATCTGCTTAAATCTACAATGGGCATATGCTATCAAACTATGGAAGCCTGTTTCAAGTTTATATCTTGCAATTCTGGCTTTTTTTCTTGCAAAAAAAACCAAACTTGTATTTTGCAAATACAAGTTTGTATCTCGCAATTTTTCTCAGAAAAATAAACTCACAATTGCAAGTTATAAAGTCAAATTTTGAGGGGAAAAATGACTGATATGTTCTCTGAATTTCTAAATGTATATAATTTATAGACTGACAATAACTTGCAATTTTGAGTTTATATCACAATTCTGGAGAAAAGTTTATATCTCACAATTCTGACTTTATTTCTGGAAATTGTGGGTTTATTTCTCAGAATTGCAAGTTTGTATCTCTCAGTTCTGACTTTTTTTCTTGCAGTTACGAGTTTATATCTCACAATTCTTAGAAAAAAGTCAGCACTGCGGGATATAAATTCGCAATTGCAAGAAAAAAAGTTTTGAAGGGGAAAAGACTGATGTGTTCTCAGAATTTCTAAATTTATAAAATTTATAGAGTTTATATTTGACCATTCTGACTTTAGGAAAAAGACTGATATGTTCTCAGAATTTATAAGTTTATATAATTTATAGAGTGTTTATATCTCACAGTTCTGATTTAACTTGCAGTTGTGAGTTTATATCACGCAATATTAAGAAAAAAAAGTAAGAATTGTGAGTTTAGATCCTGCAATTCTGACTGTATAACTTGGAATTGCGAGTTTATATCGCAATTCTGAGAAAAAGTTCAGAATTGTAAGGTTTTTTTTGTTCAGTGGAGGAAATGGGCTTCCATATGAAACACAAACGTCAGTCAGTAGGCATTCTAGCAAACATTTCCTCATCCGCTTCAGATTTTGTCGATTTTCAGATCGCAAAATGTTAATCTGCATTGTTAGTAGAACATGGTCGGATTTGTGAGTTTTAAGTAAGCCTCTTTTTCCTGTTTCAATGCTCCAGATGCTGGTAATTCTCTGAGCAAAATGAAGCCTATGCACTGAGGTTACTCATGAATTGTCAAGCATATTGAGATTTAGTTCTAGCTCTGATCTGCTTCAGTTTTTTAGCTATGAGCAACATCAGCCAAATTCTGAACACACACGCATACAAAAATAAAAAGAGTCCAGCAATAAACAAACTCAAACCCAAGCTTAAACAATCAGACAGTAAACAAATAACAAAACACTCAAACAGTAAACAAGCAACCCAAACAATCAGACAGTAAAAATACAGTGTAAACAACAAACAGTAAACCACCAAACAGTAAAGAAAGAGCTCAAATAGAGATGAATCATACAATAAACAATAAATTGAGATGTCTAGGAATAAACAATGAGTAAACAAACAGCCCAAACTATAAATGAACAGCCCAACGAATTTGAAAGTAAACAAACTGATGAAACAACTAAACAGCAAACTAAAGACAGTAAACGAACAGCCTTACTAAACCGCACAGATAATGTACTCATGATGTTCGTGTCTTTCTTTCTTCATTCGTAAGGAAATTGTGTTTTTTGAGGAAAACATTTCACAATTTTTCTTCATATAATGGACTGATATGGTGCCCCGAGTTTAGGCTTCCAAAATGTAGTTTAAATGTGGCTTCAAACGATCCCAAATGCGGCTTCAAACGATCCCATCCGAGGAAGAAGGGTCTTATCTTGCAAAACGATTTTTATTAAAAAAATACAATTTAAATATTTTTTAATCTCAAACGCTCATCTTGTCTTCCTCTCCCTGAACTCTGTTTATTATGGTTCAAGACATTTAGGTTATGTCGAAAAATTCAGATTGCATTTTCTCCCTAAACTTCAAAAATAATTTCAAAATCATCCTACATCGCTGCAAAAGTTCCGACCCAGTCTTTGCAAAGTGAACATGCAAAGAAGATCAAACACCCTGGACAAAATGGTAAAACAGCGATATAGGACAATTTTGAAGTTGAGGGAGAACGTGAGATGGGAGTTTTTTGATATACCCTAACTGTCATGAACCGGAAAAGAACAGTCCACGCAGAGTTTGACATTAAAAAGTATATAAACTATATTATTTTTATGAAAATATCCAACCCTTTCGCTAGATAAGACCCTTCTTCCTCGGCTGGGATCATTTACAACTGCATTTAGGATCGTTTGACGCTGCATATAAACTGCACTTTGGAAGTTTAAACTCGGGGCACCATAGCAGTCCATTATATGGAGAAAAATGCTGAAATGTTTTCCTCAAAAAACATAATTTCTTTAGGACTGAAGAAGGAAAGACATGAACATCTTGGATGACAAGGGGGTGAGTACATTATCTGTAAATTGTTGTTCTGGAAGTGGACTAAAGAAAGAGCCCAAACAATCATACAGTAATCAAACAAATTAAATTGTTTACTGTACTGTATGATTGAACTGTACTCTGTGATTAAACAATGAGTAAACGAAAAGTCCAAACAATAAAGTAAACAAACCACTGAAACAATCAAACAGTAAATATATGGCCCAAACAACCACAGAGTAAACAACAATCAGAAAACTCTATCATCAGACCCCAGCAGGTAACCAGGCAGGGGACTGAAGACACAGACTGAGTGTTTGTGTGTGTATGATTGGCTCTTACTTCCTCTGCTTTCTCTCCAGCTCATGGTTGCGTCCCTCTTGATTTTCCAGGTGCAGTTTGGTGTCTTGCAGTTCAGCTGCCAGCCGCTGGCATTTCTTCTTCAGCTGCTGGACTGATCGCTGGGACTCCTCTTGGTCAGCCTGTAAGTCCGCTAACTACACAGAGAAAAAGACAGGAAGGTGAAGTTTATAAAAGTCTAAAGATGCTGAAGTGTTGCTGGTCAACGTCAGAGTATCATTTATTGTAGCAGAGTTTGAATTCGGATACATTTCACAGTGTGTGTGTGTTTACTGTGAAAAGTTTACTAACTTTTCTCTCCAAGTGTCTCTTGTTCTGTTGTTCTGTCTCCAACTTGTCATCCATCTCCTGCTGGAGTTTTTTCTTTGCGAATTCTGTGTCTCTGATGGCACGTTCATATTTCAGCCTCCATTCACCTCCTGACATGCACAAACACACAGAAACAGACTGAGTTGTTGTTTTGTTAAGCTGCTTGTGTGTGTGTGTGTGTGTGTATGTGTGTGTGTGTGTTGAGCATTTTTTGACAAAACCAGTCCTCTTTTTATCCCAGTGCCCAAAAAATGCATTTACATAATCAGCTTGAAGTGCTGTCTGATTGGTCTGATTGCGTTGTTGTTGTTGTTGGTTTTTGTTTTACCAGAATCATCACCATCATTGTCCATCTCGCCGTTGAGTTCTGATGCTTGGAGGAGTCTGGCCTCCATGATCTCCATCTCCATGGACTCCATCTGTTTCTTCACAGCGTCAAACTTCACCTGAGTGTCGGAAACGAACAGGTGTGTCTTACAGCAGCCCACTCACAAAATACACTCCTACCACAACTTTGACAGATTATAAAAGAAAGTTTATAAACTGTAAAAGTCTCTCTATCAAACTTTCACCACAACTTTTAGTCGATTCATGAAACAAGCTACTCATAATTTAAAGTAGTTAAACTACAGTAAATCTACAGTTATGAAAAAGTTAGCTACGCTGCAATCTACTTAAATGATGCAATATTGTTTACCATATTCATTTTTTAAAATGTATTTTTATTACTAAATATTTTGAACTATTACTAAACAGCACCATTTTACTAAATATTGTGGAAACAAGACATGAAATGTTATCTTTTTTTGTTACATTTACATATTTCCAATTTCTATGATTTAAATCCAAATTATTATTTATCTGAACAAACTAGTTTACTAATATGAATCAGACTTCCGATCTATATATATTTAAGGAGAAATCCACTTCCAGAACAACAATTTACAGATAATGTACTCACCCCCTTGTCATCCAAGATGTTAATGTCTTCTTCAGTTGTAAAGAAATTGTGTTTTTTGAGGAAAACATTTTAGGATTTTTCTCCATATAATGGACTTATGTGGTGACCCGAGTTTGAACCTCCAAAATGCAGTTTAAATGCGGCTTCAAATGATCCCAAATGCGATTGTAAATGATCCCAGCAGAGGAAGAAGGGTCTTATCTAGCGAAACGATCGGTTATTTTCATTAAAAAAATACAATTTAAAATTTGTTGATGTCAAACGCTCATCTTGTCTTGCTCTCCCTGAACTCTGTGTATTCTGGCTCAAGACAGTTAGGGTATGTTGAAAAACTCCAATCGTATTTTCTCCCTCAACTTGAAAAATCATCCTACATCGCTGCAGAAGTACCGACCCAGTCTTTGCAAAGTGAACATGCAAAGAAGATCAAACACCCTTAACAAAAAGGTAAAACAGCGATATAGGACGATTTTGAAGTTGAGGGAGAACATGAGATAGGAGTTTTTCGACATACCCTAACTGTCATGAACAGGAGGAAAACAGAGGTTGGGAAGAGCAAGACAAGATGAGCGTTTGACATTAAAAAATGTATAAATTGTATTAATTTTATGAAAATAACCAATCGTTTCGCTAGACAAGACCCTTCTTCCTCGGCTGGCATTGTTCACAACTGCATTTGGGATCATTTGAAGCCTAATTTAAACTGCATTTTGGAAGTTCAAACTCAGGGCACCATATCAGTCCATTATATGGAGAAAAATCCTGACATGTTTTCCTCAAAAAACATAATTTCAGCCATGAACATCTTGAATGACAAGGGGGTGCGTACGTTATCTGTAAATTGTTGTTCTGGAAGTGGACTTCTCCTTCAACATTCTCCTTTAACACTTTAGTTGAATGTGTTTGATTATTAACTCTTGGAAGTTTGCTTGGAAGTAAAACTGCACATGCAATATAATGTGACAAAATACAGAGATGCAGTGTTTTCTAACACTAAACCGCTGTATATACTATTTTACTGAATTATGTTACTTAAAGGCCTAGTTCACTGATCTACTCACGTCCATGTCATCCAAGATGTTCATATCTTAATTTCCTCAGGCGAAAAGAAATTAAGGTTTCTGAGTTAAACACTTCAGGATTTTTCTCTATATAGTGGACTTCAATAGGAGTATAACAGGTTCAAGGTCCAAAATTCCCTTTCAGTGCAGCTTCACAGGGCTCTACACAACCCCATTTTTTTTAGACGATCACTTGTGGTTAAAAAGTACATACATTTTAATTTTTTTTTAAGAAAATGAGTGATCGTTTGGCTACATAAGACCTTTATTCCTAGGCTGGGATCGTGTAAAACCCTTTGAAGCTGCATTGAAACTGCAACTTGGACCTTCAACCTGTTGGTCACCATTAAAGTTCACTACATGGAAAAAAAATCCTGGAATGTTTTCCTCAAAAACCTACATTCCTTTTCGACTGAAGAAAGAAAGACATGAATATCTTGGATGACATTGGGGTGAGTAAATTATAAGGAAATTTTTATTCTGGAAGTGAACTAATCCTTTTAAAAGTTAACCTAGCGTCTATTTTTTATTTAGTAACTCCCCATTGCTATTGAATACAGATTAAAGCAGGACTGATGGAGTTCATGTACCTGCATGTCCTTCATGTCCTTCTCCAAACGCAATCTTTCGCTTGTTTCCGTCTCCAGCAGCTGGGACGTTGACTCCGCAGAATTTCTCTCATCTGAAAGCTCTGCCGTCAGCTCTGTGATCTACATAAATACACAAATGCGCTTGTTTTTCTAATTCAGATTTTATCAGTATGAATAAAAGTAAATTTAATATTCACAGAAACCTTTCTGTATTGTTACATTTTTATTTCAGGTTTATTGTCTATCCTAAAAGAAAAAAAAAACTTTGCTTTCTTGACTTCTCTCCAGTTTTCTCAAAATGGGTGGTAAAATAACGACCTGCTTTGTGTTTTAAATCAAATAAGATGTTTGCATCTCTTACTCGGCTCTCCAGGCGATCCGAGGTCAGCCGTAGCTCATTTCTTTCCTTCTCCACCTTCTCCAGCTTCAACTTCAGATGCATGATCTCCTCCTACAAGCCAAAACAACAGTTTTATCACTGGCAAAAGACAATAGTGAATATTTTGATATATATATATATATCTTTGGTCTGAGGCTTGTTGAGCTAGTATTATATGATCTGATGCTCTTTTGATCAGGCGAGATCTTTCTGCCTTTAGGTGAGTTCAGGAAGGGGCCAGACGGCAATGTTGCATTTCTAAAGCAAATGCTTTGAGCTTGGATTGAGATGTGATGGCAGCTGGAATCAAAGAAAAGTCTCGGCTCTAATGCTGATGCAACAAAAGCCCTCAGATCGTGTCATCTTGAAGGCAAACGCGTCCACACACAAAGATAAACCGTCGAGCTCTACTGTAAACTGACATGAGCTTTGCATAGCGATCAAACAAGGGCATGAAATAGAGAGGGAGATAGAAAGACTCACGTCTTTTCCTCGAATTTGTTCTTCGGTGAGCTGAACCTCTACTAGAGGTCGTACGGTGGTGAAGAGCTTCCACCAGGGCCAGTCCTTCACACCACGATTCTTTTTAATGTTCTTCTGGACGCAACGGATGGCCAAATCCTGGATCTGAGAGACAGAGAGATTTTTTTTAGGTGATTTCAAAGGAAGGTTTACCTGAAAATGAAAAGTCTGTTATCATTTACTATATAGCACATAAGCTGTCATAATTCAAAACATTTATGCAGCTTCAGTCTTCATTCATTTCATTATATTAAATAGAGCGGCCCATATATTCATCACTTTTATGATTTAGGGAAATAAAAAAGCCATAGAGGTTTGGAACGACACAAGGATGACAGAATATTCATTTTGACTACACTATTTCTTTAATTTCTGCATTATGTGGGTTCAGAGCAGGCTGTTGATACAGATCTCCATCTGTGAATGACATGACAGTTACATTAACAGCGCAGCGAGAAATGATTAATGTTGCTTTGCAAACACAAACATAAAAGCCACAGTATGACTTTGATATGACATTTTTAAGAAAGTACAGAAAGACTTGCAAATGAAAACTGTAAAACCGACTGGAATTAACTAAATGCACATTATGAAGAAATGAGAAGATTTTATTCAGACTCGACTGCATGCCGTGATCTGAAAGTGTTCAGAGGAGCCTTTATTAATTAGAGATCTTCTAATGACTAATATTTCGAGGGAGACTAAACGGGAGAGCACTTAAGAGAAGAATGTTTTTATTCTGTATTAAAATACTTTCTACTACAATTTATTATATAGAGAAAAGTAAGAAATTTGTAGGTTAATTCTCTTAAAAGTGTAAAACCTTATTCTGTGGTGCTTTCAAAACATTCTTTGGTTTGTTTGAGCTGCACAACAACAGCAACAGTGGCTCAACCAATGAACTGAGTTTGGGGCAAAACTATTTGTTTGGCTGACCAATGGGGGATTTTTCATCTGCAGTTCTGCTCAGTGACACTAGTGTTGCAGAAATTACACACTTCAGCCTAAATAAAACCTAGTCATATGCTGTTTTTTTTTTAAAGTATTAAGACTTGTATGGCTTTATAAAACATAAATGTTGTCTTATGCCAAAATATAGAGGGAAAAACCCATGAAAGATTTATGTTATTTAAAAATCGATGGTACAGCATTTTGTTTAAGCCTATGCTTATATCCATCGCCACCTGTAGGCTCTTTTAGTAGCTGTGGTCATCGTATCAGTATTTTATTTTCTGAGTTGTGTATTTTGAGATAAAAATAGCAACAGGTAGCGCCAGTTGCTCACCAAATGCAACCATTTATCATAATGGCACCCCCATAGTCCAAAATATGTAAAAAAAAAAAAAAAAAAAGATGTGGTTTTTAAATAATATAAGCCTTAATGTGTAGTTTTCTACTACATATTTTAGTAAGAGATGTAATTTATGTTATATTAAGCCATACAAGTCTTAATACCCAGGTTTCCCTTTAAACTAAAAACTTACATACTAAATATTCAATATTCAACATTGATAAAAATAAGAAATGTTTCTTGAGCACCAAATCAGCATATTAGAATGATTTCTGAAGGAGCGTGTGACACTAAAGAAAATTCTGCTTTGCCACCACGGGAATAAATTACATTTTAAAATATATTTAAATTGTTTTTAATTGCTATTTTAAATTGATATGATATTAGTGTTTTTACTGTATTTTTGATCACATATTTTTGGTGAGCAAAAACGTACAGACCCCAAACTTTTGAACAGTAGTGTAAGAGAAATAAATATTTCTGATTGAATGACACTGCAGTTTAAGCTCAAGACTGAAACAAAATGGAAAATTGACTTTACCTTCCTTTTTTTGAAGGCTTGTCGAGACAAAAAGCCCCTGCAGGCAGCCTGAAACAGTGTGATGTTCTGTCTGGTGTGTTCATCCCTCTGTCCCTCTAGTTTAGCCACTGTTCCAGCCCTAAAGAACACCTAATAGACATATACACATAAAAAAACAGCAAAGAGAGCATGTTAAAAGTGCATCATCTTAGTAGAATCAAAAAGACACAAATAAACTCATAGCAAGTCATATTTTCAGACAGAGACAACTTTTATCTATAATATAAGCTTCATAAGCACATGGATGTTTTTTGTAAATAATTACCAAAATGTCACAGTATCAATTGCAATTTAAACTGAACAAGAGGTGGCTTTTCTTTACACTACACAATTAGTTGTCTTCTATTTATTATTAATTGAAGAAATAAATATTTAATTATCAGCATGTTTTGTTATGTTTAATATATATACTGTATTCTGTAAAATATTAGAAATTTTATTTAAACTATATTTAGTTTTTATTGTTTATTTTTATATATTTTTATTATAAAGTTCCATTTAAATTTACATGTATTGATTTAGCAGATGCTTTTATCCCTTCATATCTATCTGATCTGATGCACATAGACAGCAGGTGTAAACCACAATCTGTCTCACCTGAGATGGATGTTAATATAGATACAAACAACCTGAAGGTTTGAAGAGAGCAAAAATAAATTAAAATCTGAAATCGCTAAATGATATTAAACTCATGCAATAATTTTATCTGGCGTCATATTCAAAAATAGAACATCTGACCACAACAGTCTGAACGGCTCAAGTGAATCATTGTCTATTTAATGCATATTTGGTTTATTTTTCATTGCAAATATCCGTAACAGCGCAAGATGAGCAGAACTGACAGGACATGTTGGTTGAATTTTGTTTGTTCGAATCCTTCGTTGAGGGCCCCTGACATTGTAATCCATTTTTGAGTGCAGTTCAGCCTTCACGAACCTTGATGCCAATTGCAGCTGTCACAAAATAATTACTAACTATTCCAACTTATAATACGGTCCAATAAATCTCCATTCTTCTGGGAATGTGCCAGGCGGAGCTTGTTTACACACGCCGCCTTTTTTTTTTGGCTCGCCGTGCTTTTCCAGCTGATGGGATTAAACTGTTGAGCGCCAGCGTCTGTTCACACTGATTAGGACGACATGAAGAACCAGAAAAGACACAAACAAACAAAGCAGCTCGAGCCGAGATGAGAGTTTCCTATGTCCAACCGATTGGACCACGCAATAGCGGACAGAAAACACACAGATGTAATATCATCCGCTGCATACAATGCAAAATTTGACTTACCTGCATCCTTTGACGGAGTCAAAGTGACAAAACATACAGTAACTTTTGTGTGTGTGTTGTTACTCACCCTGCTCAGGCCCATGTGATAGCTGCTCTTCTCCAGTTCCAGAGACTCCAAAAGCTCCTCTACTGCCTGCAATGACAAACACACTGTCATGTCTAGTTCACACAGTGTACGTTACAAAAACACTGCTGACCCCTGTGTAGGCCTTCTGGACACACACACACTGGTTATTCTCTGCTGTACAGTCACAAACTGTCCAGACGACCATCAGCCCTCACCGTGACACTGACACTGTCTTTCTCATGCGGAAAGGTCTTGAGAACTCGATCTATGTGAAAGGGCCCATCTAGATTACAGCACTAAAGGGGGTGCTGGCCCCTGACAACTAAAGGGCCATTGTTTGAATCGCTTCACAAAAACTTGTCCTCTGAGACACTGTTCTGCCTCCCCGTCTTTTTCTTTCTCTCTGCGTCTCTGTAGATTTCCCATTTTGCATCGTTTCAACTTCTTCTGGTACTTGAAACGTGACTGACCTTCTCCACTGTGTCACCAAAAGAGGACGGTCATCTTTCTGTAGTCTTTATACTCTGAAAAGCTGGTGGTCTAAAATTGATTTTTGCCACTCCTGTCAATTTACCAACAATTAGTATTTCAAACTGGCCTTAAACTTTATTTTGCATTATTTTTTATTAAACTGTTAGGGTTAGGGATAATGTGGTTATTTAACTGTTTATTATTTACAGCACAGGTTTGTACAAGTCAAGAACATGAAAATAGTAAAAAATAAAAATGTAATAGTGACTTTTTTTGTGAATCTCGTAGTGATTTTAGATTTCACAATATGACTTTATTTCACACAATATGCCTATATCTTACAGCTGCGACTTCATTTCTCATAGTTGATTGTCTCTATGGTCTATTTCTCATAACTGTGATTTTATATCTCAGTTTATCAAAATATGATTATTTTTCACAAAATTACTATATCTCAGTTGTGACTACAGTTTACCAAAATACGACTTTTCACAAAACTATATACTGTAGGTCAAAATGACTTTATATCTTACAATTGTGACTTCATTTCTCATAACTGTGATTTTATATCTCACAATTATGACTACAGTTTATCAAAATATACTTTATTTGTCACAAATTGTGAAACTGTAACTTAATTTCTCAAAATTGTGATTTTATATCTCACAATTCTCATATTTGTGATTTTATATCTCACAATTGACTTAATTTGTCATAATTGTGATTTTATATCTTACAATTTTGATATATTTTCTCATAATTATCACAATTGTGGCTACAGTTGATCAAAATAGGACTTTTTGCATTTCACTAAATCACTTTATATCTCACAATTGTAATTTAATTTCTCATAATTGTGTTTTTTTTTATCTCAATTATGACTACAGTTAATAAAAAAAGGCTTTGTTTTTCACTAAATGACTTATATCTAATTTATATCTTATATCTAATATTTAATTATTGAGATTTTATATCTCACAACTGTGACTACAGTATATTAAAATATGACTGTATTTCACTAAGTGACTTTATATCTCACAGTTGTGACTTAATTTCTCAATTGTAATTTTATATCTCACAATTATGACTACAGTTTATCAAAATATGACTATTTTTCACAAAATGACTATATCTCACAAATGCTATTTAATTTCTCATAATTGTGATTTTATATCTCAGTTATGACTACAGTTTATCAAAATATGACTTTGTTTTTCACTAAATTACTTGTATCTCATTTCTCATAATTGAGATTTTATATCTCACAACTGTGACTACAGTATATTAAAATATGACTATTTTTCACTAAATTACTTTATATCTCACAATTGTGACTTAATTTTTCATAGACGTGACTTTATGTCTCACAATTGTGACTACAGTTTATCAAAACATGACTTTTTGTTTTTCACTAAATTACTATATCTCACAATTGTGACCTAATTGCTCATAATTATGATTTTATATCCCACAATTTTGACCACAGTTTATCAAAATATGACTATTTCTCACTAAGTGACTTTGTATTTCACGACTGTGACTACACTTTATCAAAAAATGATGTTATTTGTCAATAAATGACTTTATATCTCACAGTTGTTACTTCATGTGATTTTAAATCTCACAGTTGTGACTACATTTGATCAAAATATGACTGTGTTCACTAAATGACTATATCTCCCAAGTGTTACTGAATTTCTCATAACTGTGATTTTATCTCACCATTACCATCTCACGATTTTACATATATATCTCTTTATATCTCACAATTGTGACTTAATTTCTCACAATTGCAACTGTATCTCACAATCTGACGTTATATCTCCAAATATTACTTTTTATTTACAGTATGACTATTGTGGCTTCATTTTTTATACTTACAGTTTTGTGTAATATCTCCCAACATGTTTTATGCTGCATTTCCTACTGAAGCTTCCATTTAACTCAATTTCATTTACTTGGCAAAGCCAGTTTTTACTTGCACTTGGCACTGGCGAGTGTTCATTTTGGACCCTGTCTGTCGTGTACATGCCCAGGGCCACAGTGCAAAGGTTTTGTATAAAACTCTCCTTTCCCCTCGGCTAATCACAGGGCCAAAACGAGATTAGGAGACCCCTGGACGAAGACATTTTTCTGGCTGATAATTACCGCACATTTGGGCATTTAGTAAGCACTAAAGCCCAGAGCAATTACTACATTTTTCCTGTCTGCTCTGCGTATTGATTCAAGTCAGAGACCCAGCTGGGGTGTCTTGATTAAGCCATCACAATAACCCTGATTACCCAGAGTTCATTCTGTCTTGGCCTCACAGCACACAAGAGTGAGAGGAGCCCAAAACTTCATTTCAGTCATTTCTAAAGCTTTTGTTCAATTGTTTTCATGCTCATTATTGTGAGAAACGAGCTACTCACTCGTTTCTCATCCTTCACAATGTAGTTTCGGCCCAGTTTCTTGGTCAGGTGAGGGGCCAAAACATCAAAGCGTCTTCTGAACTCAGAAAACACCATGTGGTCAGGGTAACCTGCAAAAAGCATGCGGATATTCAGCAGGAAATAACAGAGAAGACTTGATTTTATCTATTTGATTGGATCTTTCTCACCTTGTCTGTAAATCCTCAAGCTGTCCAGCAGTTTGAAGCCACGGATCTGGGCCCTGAGCAAAGCCACATCCATCTGCATGAGTCCAGGATCACAGCTGTCCTCTGGGGACCCTGCGGCCCTCAGAACCTCCGCTCGGGGTAACAGACAGTGGACAAAGTGAACTCTGGATCTGCGCACGGTGTCCATCAGTGCGTCCTGATCAAAAGAGAAATACATAATGTGTATTTTTAGCAATTTCTTTTTTCGACAACTAGTATTCTGTGTTGGACGCTCTTGAAAACCCACCACTTGGAGTTTAATCTGAAGACAGAGAGACTTCTTTTTGACAGCCGCCATGCCTGTGGTGAAGGTCTTCCTCATGCTGGTGGCCCGACGCATAGCAAGCTGAGAAACGCCCTCCAGTCCGGCGATGGAGCCGGTCAGAACTGCAGCACTACTAGAGCGGCCCACAAACATACCGCTGATGCTCTTCCTGAAGGAACAAGTGAAAACTTGAGTCTGATGGTAGGGGTGTGCAATATGTATAGTGTGCAATAATAGCCAGGTTATTATTTATTACCTTTGTGCGAGCTGACGTATCAATTTGTGTCATATCAAAAACATTTTAAGTTGCATTTTAGACAGTATTGTCAATATTTTGTTTTTGCTTTATTTTGTCAAGAAAGATGTGTTCCTGAGTAACATGTTGCTTTATTACAAAATAAATTACATTTTAAATTAAATAATTCACAAACTAAATTAAATTACGTGTTGATGTCACATGGACTATTCTAATGATGTCCTTACTACCTTTCTGAGCCTTGAACATGTCAGTTGCACAGAAAGCTCTTGGATTGTATCAAAAATATCTTAATTTATGTTCCAAAGAAGAACAACAGTCTTCAGGGTTTGGAACATAAAGGTGAGTAATTAATAACAGAATTTTCATTTTTGGGTGAACTGTCTTTTTAAGTGACAAGGGCAATGGGTCATGGGTAGGTCTTACTTCTGGGAGTTCTGCAGCAGATTGGCTGCGTTCTGGGGGGTGGGATTTAGCCTGGCTAGGTTCAGCCATCCATGTGTGTCATATTCCACCCAATCTGTCCCGTGACTGTGGCCGAGCAGGAAGTGATGTGTGTTTTCACTTTTAAGCACCACTGTGTGACCTGCAGAAAAAACAATGCATAATGGATCTAGGGCAGAATGTAAGTGTGTGAGTTTGTGTGTTTATACATGTATGTGTGTGTAACCTGTGCTTTCTCCCTCTGCAGGGCCGTAGTAACTGAAGAGTCGCTGCAGGAGTGTTTCCTCGGACCCTCCCGGCTGCAAAACCTCCTCCTCCATCATCCAAAACAAACCTCTGGCCTCATCTGTCCGGGACAGAGTACGTACCTGAAAAACAGACATGAATATCCACAGTTTCTTTTCCTTAAGATCTCTCTCTCTTTCTTCTCATACTTAAACACAATTTAAAAAGACTGCAGTATATATAACCATGACTGGCCAACTAATTGTCTTTAATACAGGATTAAATCTGCCCTATATTGACAATCTGTCATTTCCAGTTTCCAGTCTTCAAAAGTTAAATATTTTATATAAACACAAATGCAGAGATGGACATAAAATTAAGTAATTATCCACAGAGCTCTTATTAAAATAATCAGACAAACAAACTTTCAACATCAGCAGTTTTGATTGGATTAGAAAGTGCATCTCACCAGGGTCTGACTGGAAGACTGATCAACCACAGCTACTGAACGAGAAGGGCTTGGCTCGAGGTCATCCAGTGTAATCTCAATGTTTTCCTGTAGGAACACAGAGACATGTGTAATGTAATATTTTTAAAAGAAAATATTTTTTTAGCAAAGATGCAAACTGATCAAATGTTAAAGTAGAAAGCATTTATAATATTATAATTTCAAAAAATGCTTTTCTTTTGAACTTTCTATTCATCAAAAAATGTGGAAAACAAATGATTAGAATGATTTCTGAAGGATAATGTGACACTGATATCTGGAGTAATGATGCTGAAAATTCAGCTTTGATCACTGGAATAAATTACATTTTAAAACATATTAAAATAGAAAACAGTTATTTTAAACAGTAAAAATATTTCAAAATGTTACTGTATTTCAAATAAATATAGCCTTGGTGAGACTTACGTTTAACATAAAAACACAATTTTATGATAATCTTACCTTCATAATATAATTTTTGATTAACAAATGAATTGTCTAAGTATAGTGTCACATAGACATCCTTGGTCATTTTTAACATCACATATGGAAAAAGACATTATTTAGAAATCCTATCCGCATCCAAAAGCCAATCTCCTTAAAATTTTGCATGCTTGTTTAGAATCACCTTTCACATGTGCTCAGCAGGTTTCGTGAAGTTTTGAGCTTTCCTTTAGGCTTTATGGGCTTTTGGGCATATAAATTTCAACATTTCTTTGATAATTATTGACCTAAAGGGTCCAGAGAATTGTACTACAGTGGGTTCTTTTTCAGATTGAGTAAAAAACCTAGGACTAGTTTGCAAAAGTAGGCTTTTTACATCTTCTCCATCATTTAACGAACAATTTGATTGACAGTGGTTCTAAGGACAAAGTTGTCCCGAATGAGGAGATCTGTCATAAGATATGAATACCGCATGTATGTGTGAAAAAACGTGCAATGTACAATCGTTTATCGCCCTTGAAAAATGCGATATCACTCCTCAGTGGCCGATTTCTTTCAAATTTCTCAGACCTTTGGGGCCTTGAGTCAAACAGGCCCACCAAGTTTTGTTCCAGTCGGCCTCTGTTAACCTTGTCTAATAGGTGCTCAAAACTTATCAGCCAATGGCGGCCATGTTTTTGGCGATATGCAAATGTCCTTATAAATGTCCATTACACAGCAATTTTCATGTTGATAGGACAAATGGTTGCATAGGTATAGCCATTTTTAGGTCTTATCAACTTTTATAGCGCCACCAAATGGCCAAGCTCCATGATTTTTGTCCTGTTACCTCAGATTGAGCTCTTACATAAATGTTCTGAGTTGGCGAAGGTATCTCATTCCGTTCAGGAGTTACCCTTTTGAACGTTTTGGCATCCATTTGCGACGGTGATCGGGCGAAAACCTAGGACTAGTTCGCAAAAGTAGGTTTTTCAAAAAATCCAAAATACCTGAAAATTTCGCCCGGCTCACGATCAAATCTGAGGCATGCGTTTTGGCCGTCATGAGCCAAGGATTCCAACAACATAAGACATTTGAGCAACTGACAGTTTAGGAGTTATGCGATTTCATACTTTTTTTTTGTTGTAGTGCCCCCATCAGGCTAATTGGGATGAGCCTTGGTGACATTGTCGGTGGTGTGAGTACTATCATCCCTACCAGTTTCAAGTCTGTACGACTTACGGTTTGGTCTGCACAATCAGTTTTACGTGGAGATTGCTGATCCTTGTGGTCTAACAATTACAATAGGGTTTCAGCGCTATGCGCTTGAACCCCTACAAGGTAAAAATTAAATGAAGTAGTGGGAAATTAACAGCCATATAGTTTAGTGTTTTAATAAAAATTGTGAGAAAAGGTTATTTTGGGTGTTGGTTATGGGTGTTTTGCACACCTCTTTGTAACGCTCCAGTTCCCGTACGAATGTTCGCTCCTGGAACAGCGTCTGCAGACGTTCCTGAGCGTAATTATGGCAGAGCTCCTCAAACGTGGCGCCCCGCTGGTTCTTCACCTGACGAGGGTTCTGGAACCCCGGTGTGTCCACAATCAGCAGAGAACAGAGAGAATGCTGACTGGACTTCAGCGCTCTGAAAGTAGAAAAAGACATTTGAATGCATCTCTTATTTGATCAGTCGAGTTCCTTTAGATAATCACCAGTTTACTGGTTATCGATTACCTGTTGATGAGAGAGATAATGAGCGTGAAAAGCTCAGAGTATAAACCAGAGGCCATGAACTCCAAACACTCAGCTGCTGTTGCTTTAGACACTGAAATGCACACGTTAAGATATAAAATACGGAAGCATTTATTTATATACATATTTAAGAATGTTACAAAAAAAGCAAAACCTGAGCTATCCGTATCATCTGTATTCTGCCGGACACTTGAGGAGCGGGGAAGGGAGCCCTTGCCCTGTGTTTTAAAGATGGCGGATGACAGCTCTTCGAGCGTGCAGCCCAAAAGATACGCTGCTTTTTGTGCCCACTCGTGCCTGGCGAACTGCTTTCGGCCCGCTGAGGGTTCAGAAAGCCACATTGTCGAAAGAAAAGCAGTGTTACCACAAAACATCTGTTACATTATGGTGAACTACAATAGACAGTCAAGTGTCCAGAGAACAAGGAGAAACTTTCATCTCCTGGATTGATGATCAAAGAGAACAAACATTTTCATTCTGGCATTCGACATCAGAGAGTGGAAACAAGCACAAAGGCAGATGAAAGATGGGTACACAGTTCTGTTAAGATGCTAAATCAAATAAAACAGAAAGAGGGAGAGAGACCTGCATTTACCTGCATCAGTTTCTGTGTTATGATGGGGGCAGCATGCAACATCAATATGCAATAAAACACATGTTTACAATGGTTAAAACACAAACAACAACTGTTATACACAAAGAGATGTGATTAAAGGGATTGTCTTGATCCTGTCATCATATACTTCCATTTATTACTTTCTTTCTTCAGCTGAACTTAAAAGATATTTTGAACTGTTTTGGTTTCCATTGACTTCCATTGTATGGACAAAAAATACAATGGAATCAATGGGAACTAAAACTGTTCAGTTATCAACATTCTTCAAAATGTTGGTTTTCGCTAAAAAAAGAAATGCATACAGGTTTGGAATGACATGAGGGTGAATAAATGATGACTGAATTTACATTTTGGGGTGGACGATCCCTTTAAATACTGAAGATAACTGACAAATGCTTTTAGACATTAAACACACACACTAAAGTCTAAACAGCCGAACATTTTCTCAGTTACATGACTGGAAAGTCTCTACTGACTCTTAGTGGACAGATTTTAAAATACACTCCGTGCAATCTGTGTTCTCACACATTCAGATGTTAGTGTTGGTTTAGACACTGTTGGAGCTGGTAGCTTTACCTTTGGTGGCCCCAGCGGCACCGAGGTGGTATATGGCCCCTATGATCAGCCACACGGTTTTCTGTTCTTCAGCAGAGATGCCCAGGACCTTCATGGCAGCCTGTAGCTTAGTGAACTGCTGAGCGGATTTCTGCTTGTCCTCAGGCTACAGAGCATTTGATATGATACGGTGTATACAGATAAAATAGATAAAGTGTGTGTCTAATGATGGCACATGTGGCTTTTCTTACCTTTGAGTGAGGGAGGAGCCCAAATGAGCTGTTCTCAGCAAAGTGATTAAAATGTAGTTCAGTCCTGAAAGGCATAATATTGCATTAGCTCATCAACTTTAATCTGTACGTTTCCTGCTATGGTCTCAATTTGCATGCTATATTTGCTATTTAGCATGCCAGAATATGATAAAATAGCATGCCAAAGGTGGCTGGATAAATTTCTGCTAGATGTATGCATGCTGCAAAAAAAATTATATGATCAGTAAGTCAGGTCAACAATGATACAAAAATTAACTCATTTTTAAAATTCAGTTTAATATAATCTAAGTTGGAGTAACTTGTACAACCAGTTTGATTATACTTAAAAAAAAAACTAAAGGCAAAAACTGAAATTCAGTTTTTAAACTGAAGTTAGATGGATTTTTTTTACAGTGTAATAGTCACTTTACTTTAGAGCTGCATCTACTCCAGCCATCAGATAGTAAAACACATTGAAGCTCGATTCTGCTTCTGGTCGTCTGGTCACTCTGAACTTTTCCAGTAACATGGTCTGTATGCAAGACATAAGGAAATCAGAGATAAATCAACTGATGTCTTTCGAAATTACAAGTAATTGCCCTCGCTGCAGCCTACCTGAACAGAGGCAGAGGCCACCTGTCCTGCCTGGTCGAAGTCAAGAGAGACTATGTGTGAGAAGCGACTGGCGTTACCATTCATAGCTGTACTGCAGTTGCCGAAAGCCTCCAAAACCGTGTAGACTGCCTGCCACTTCTCAGCTGTGGGGAGGACAGTTCATTAGATTATATAAAAATCATAGTATTTAATAAAAAAAAAAAAGTTAATTTAATTCAATTTAATTAAAATTAAAACTTAAATGATGTTTTTGGTAATTAAAATTAAATTAAATTTAACTTAACTAAAAAAAACTCAACAAAAAAAACAACAACAACCTAGGCAACTAACTGATATTGGTTTAAGTATCAAATATAATTATAAACGGAAAAAAAACAAGCAATATAGAAATATAAAAACGACAAAAAACGACAAAAGCACAAAATGACATTAAACATTAAAATTACAACTGAAATTGATCAGAATAAGGGCCAGTTAAAAATTAATACTGTATTAGTATTTAAATAATACTAAAACAACACTGAAACTCAAACAAACCTTTACATTGAGTTCAGTGTAATATAATATAAATTTACAATTCAATATAATATACACTGCCTTTCAAAAGATTGGGATCAGTATGATTTTTAATGTTTTTAATAAAGTTTCTTATGCTCATCAAGGCTGCATTTATTTGATCAAAAATAGAGAAAAAACAGTAAGTGAAATATTATTTCACTGTAAAATAGCTGTTATATATGAATATATTGTTCCAGAAATATTAAGCAGCACAACTGTTTCCAACATTGATAATAAAAGTAATAAATCAGCTGATTTCTGAAAGATCATGTGACATTGAAGACTGGAGTAATGGCTGACAAAAACTCAGCTTTGTATCCCAGGAATAAATTATGTTTTAAAATAAATTAAAATAGAAAACCATTACTTTAAACTGTAATAAAAATGCAGCCTTGATGAACATAAAAGAATTCTTTAAAAAACATTAACTGATCCCAAACTTTTGAACGGCAATGTAAAACAACTGAATGTAATACAGAAGTATTTGTAATTAATTATTAAAGAACTGATTTAAAGGCTTAAGAAACACAAACAAATTTAAATAGAACGAAGTGACTTACAGCCACTGCTCATAACTTACTTTATTCAGAAGTGAAAATGAACTCTATATTGGGTGCTATATTGGGTCCTCCTAGTGTTCCTCACCTGAGTACACCTTTCCACTGCCGGCTGCGATGGTGACCAGGTACTGCAGCAGGTGCTGGCAGTTAGTGGTCTTTCCGCTGCCACTCTTGCCCAGAAGCACAATGCTCTGATCCTGACGTGTGGTCAGCAGCTGATGATATGCCGACTGAGCGACAGCAAAAATATGAGGGGCTGTTTCCTCCCTCCGGCAGCCCTTAAACATCTGCATCACCTAATATAAACAGACCATGTCACTCCATCTCTCTGCCATGACTCTGAGGTAACTTAAAGGGATAGTTCACCCCAAAATGAATTCTGTCATTAATTACTTACCCTCATGTCGTTTTTGACCCTGCATAGACAGCAATACAATTAGCATGTTTAATGCCAAGAAAGGTAGTAAGGACATCATTAAAATAGTCCATGTGACATAAGTGGTTCAACCGTAATGTTATGAAGCTACGAGAATGGTACCCTCGTAAACACACGAGCGTAGCTTCATTAAATAATGGTTGATTCGCTGATGTCACATGGACTATTTTAACAATCTTTTTACTACCTTTCTGGGCCTTGAACGTGGTAATTACATTGCTGTCAATGCAGGATCAGAAAGCTATTTCATCAAAAATACCTTAACTTATGTTCTAAAGATGAACGAAGCTCTTACGGGTTTGGAATGATATGAGGGTGAGTAATGACAGAATTTTCATTTTTGGGTGAAGTATCCCTTTAAAGACTTTTTTTTTATATTTGTACCTTCTCTGAGTACAAGGCAGGGGTGCTGAAAGGATTGATCACCAGCAGGTTTGGCCCAGCGTAACTGTGAATGAGGTTTCCACCATATCGCTGACGAAGGGTGTGAAGGATGCTGGACTCGTTGAGGTACAGAAGAGAGGAGAGATCCTCCACTCGATCATATGATAGAGGATTTGCCTGACAGACAGATAGATGAGGGTAATCAAACAGGTTTCTTGGCTTTTGCCAAGTGAGTATTGTCACATATTTACATCCACACCTTCTCCACATCATCCTCGTCCACTTCCAGTACTGTCCCATCATGTTCCAGTCTGACCTTGACTTTCCCCTCTGGGAGAGAACCCATTTCCGTCTTGAGCTGTGTAGCTATACAAACAAAATTAACACTTATGTACTTAAAATAATTATGAGTACTTCAAACATAATAGGAATAATGAACTATGACTTCACTAACCCAAAGAGAAGCCATCTTTATGGACAAGCCAGACTTTCTCAGTGTTGTACCAGGCCTTCTCCGCAGCAAGCTGCTCCTCTGTCTTCACCTATAGCAGAAAGTGAGAGAGCTTGTCATATATATGCTAGTCACAGAGCATAAAACACTACAGGCTTCCAGCCCATGCACTGAAAGTGATTCATTTCAGATTTTCAGTCCGTTTGAGATTAACTGTGACAGATAGGTGTAACTTTAGAAGTGGATGCTGCAAAAAAGATATGAGATATAAATTAAACACACGATACGAAGCATTTATACACAACAAAACTGCTATAGTCACATACAATACAAACTAACAAACACATTCAACATAAAAATAAACAGCACAGCAATGCACATCAGGTTGAAGTCTATACACTAGCTATGGAAAACTAATCAATATTCTCTTCAGACACCACAAAGAAAACTATAACGCACAGAAAACTGCATATAAACTCAATTGTCAAACATGCACACATACACCAAAGAAGAATTTGAATGGGAAATGTGCTTTGGTTCAAACACGAGCACTGAGGTGATACTCTACAAAGCTTTACACATAAGCAGAATTACACACAGGCAATGCAGTAGCCAGACCTTAGACAGACTGGCAGCTTCATGTGCAGCCTGCAGGAGAGCCACAGGATCTTCAGCTGCCTTGGCCTGAAAAGGGCCGGGAAAAGCGAGAGCAGAAATCAGAAAGTCAGAAATGCACAAGTCCTCACAGGACTTAACAGAAATCAAAAGGAGAGTAAAACGCTTCATATAAGAACTGTGAAAACACGACAGACAAAAAGAAAGAAAGAAAGAAAGAAAGAAAAAGAAAGGGCAGAGGTTTTGGGAGGCATTTCTGCACCTGATTCCCTTGGGTGGGCATCACTGGAGATCCCTACAGATGAAATCAAAAAGATCAGTGAAAAGTCCAAGTGGCCCTGACTAGGATCAGCAGTGTAATTCTAATCAAACCACCTGATGCTAACATTGAAACCAATGCAAGACCAAGCCTGACACAATAGTATAACCACTAACAACTCTCACAGCTGAACACCAAACATCTTGGCAGTTGCGGGACACACCTGTTGGTTGACGATAGTGAAAATCTGGGATGGAAGTTTTCCTGCAGGAGCCGCTGAAGGTTTTGACACCCCGTTCACCTTCACAGACAAGGTACTTGTCAGTACGACGCAGTATGCGAACAGACGGTCTACAATCATGCCAAAAACTAGCGAGATCGGAACCATCACAATACAACTCTACAAGAAGTCTGCAACTGACGTGGTCAGCACTAATGCAGTATTAGTCTGATAAGTGGTCACGGCTGCAGCCAACAACAATTTTTACCTCAACTTGCTGTTAAAGCCATTTGAGGGGTTGAGAGAGATGGTGAGGTTTAGAAAGTTATTGCAAGATCATAAAAGTCACTTCCAGCACCAATAGTTGACATGCTGAATTCTTGCAGGCATCTGCTGGCTTCAAAGTTACTGCTTCAAACCACTTCAGAGGGTTAAAGTAGCACAGCAGTCAAAGCCTTTACACAAGGGTGAGAAAAAGCATTTGACATGAGATATGGCAAAATATTAGTTCTCCAGAGATGCAACTCCATGCAGAGTTTCACGGCATGCATTACTAAGGCATTCGGAAACACATGCTGTACCTCTGGCTTTCGCACAGCGGTGGTCCGTGGTACAGGAATAAAGCCTGCAGGTGGTGCTAATGGGTCAACCTTGGGCTTGGGGATAAATCCTGCCACCGGGGCAAAAGGGTCTCGCTTTGGGGTGGGAACGAATCCCACTGGTGGTGCCAGAGGATCAGGTTTGGGCATATGCTGAGTGGAAGAGTTTGGTTTAGGAGCCGGTATAAATCCCGCCGGTGGTGCCAAAGGATCAGTCTTTGGTGTAGGTTCAGTAGAAATGTTTGGTTTAGGAGCTGGTATGAATCCTGACGGTGGTGCCAGGGGATCAGGTTTGGGTGTAGGTTGTGCAGAAGGATTTGGTTTAGGAGCCGGAATGAAACCAGCTGGTGGAGCCAATGGATCAGGCTTGGCCACTGGATTCAGCTTAGAAAGTAAAAAGCCAACAGGAGGGGCAAGAGGGTCAGGTTTAGGAGGTGGACTGATTGCAGAGGTGGATGGTTGGGGTCCTTCTGAGGGCGTTTGAATTTCACCAGTCTTTTCTTTGCTTTCCTCCTGGGGTTCTCTGCGCTCGGCAGCTCTCGAGCGAGAGCGATGCTCTTTAGTCCTTGCGCGGCCCATTAGGCTGGTCAACCCAGCTGAGAGGGCATCTCCATCCCCAGAGCTGCCAGCTTGCAGGGGACGACTTGTTTTGGGAACCGACGTGGCTGTAGAAGGCTTTTCCTCTGCCCCTGCTTTGGGTGCCAGGTTCAGTCCTCTTCTCGCCAATGCATCAGACTCGATGCTGCCATGTCGCCCATTCATGGAGTCTCTGCTTCTCTGGTCTACAGTCAGTGGAATGACTGCTGGATTCACCACTGTTGATGGTTCACCTTGGCGTCGCTCGGTTGAGCCACTTACTGCTGTCTGAGACTGGCTCATACTGTTCTCACTGTCCGACTGTTCACATAACCCAGAACACACACAAAAAGAAATTATACACCAGCAGCAAGACCCATGTAACCTACAATAGCACTATTTAGAGGTTCACGACGTAATTCCACAAGCAACAACCTTTCAGAGTTTCCTGAACTCCCCAAATAATGACAGATAGGTGTTGTTCTGAATATCAGAAGGTCTTCACACTCTCCAGCTCTGCAGAAAGTACTGAAAGTTCATCTGAATTGCTTTCCTCCACATGGCCAGGCACTTTGCAGTTCTTTTCTCAGCACAGTCAAGCAGGTTAACAGACAAACCCAGTAATTAAGGTCACTGCAGTGCAACACTGGCTCACAGCCCTGAAACACAACTCTGCAGGATCAACCGCACGGCTTTTGTAGGCTCTCTTCCTCACAGTATACACAATTTAGAACCTGGAGTATTGTAAAGACCTCACACTGTAAAATAACAGATTAAAGTGCACATTTAGTGATAAGACACTAGGAATGAGCTTTAATGTGAAGACAGACCTTCATGTCTATCCTGAAGGTGATGATACTGGTGCTCTTCCAGCTGTGCACGTCATTCTGTGGGACACTGAATGTGACAGCAGCACTTTGAGAGCGCTGGACAGGCCTCCAGCCCGGTGCCTCCATGATGACTTGCAAACCTCTCACACATTTACAGGCACACACAATCTTAGCTCAGCATCCTTCTCATGCTCGTTCCCTCTCTTTCTTCCTCCAGCTGCCCCTCCCACTACAGCAGTGATTGGAGGACAAAAAGGGTAGGGCGTGATGTCAACAGGCCCCGCCCACTAGAGTACAGCAGCAGTACAGTTTTGAACAAACATCCACATACAATCACTCTCACCTTCTTCTGCAAAATTATCTTATAATATTCACATTCAAGCATTTAGGACTTTATAGTTCAGAAAGTTACTTCTACTCACCCTGTGTCTATTAAAATGCTATTCTACTAAATTTCATCTGGATAAAGAGAAGAAACAGATTAACTGCTTTCATACGGTAATTACAGACAAAAGTGTGAGGCTGGACGCAAACAGCAGTCCTAAAAGAAAAAGACCACCATTTTCTGAACAAACCCCATCTTTAGCACCTCCTGATGATATATGTGAAGTAAACAAACAGGATGTGTTTTAAAGTCAACCACAGCCACAATAACAAATGCAGAGTGCTGGGAGACGTAATCCCTTCTGATCTCAGAACAGACACCCATCTGAAATCCGAGTCGTGCAGTAATGACGACGCTGCACAAACACTTACATTTGAGCTTTTTGCACCCGGGACATTTTCATCTTTCACCTGAAGATAGAGACAGGAAAGTTTAACCAGAGATCAGACCCTCTAACCTGAGACATTGTGCTGGATGTGACATCTGACCCTGGTCTCTCTGTTCTCTCGATCAGACAGTTCATTATCCCTCTGTCAGACTGAAGATTAACCTCTGTCTTTCTCAGTTACCAAAGACCAGTACAGATAAACTGTCATATACGTGCACCGAACACTAATTAGAAAGCTGCTAAATGTGGAAAAGGGAGAAAAGCAATACTAAGAGAACACAATTCTGAGACAATGCAAAATGCATATGCAAAGCTACTTAGTGGAATCCGACACTTTTGAGAGAGTATGCAAATGTTTGGCCAGCGAGCGCAAAAGCAATGAAATGCAGTTGAAGTCAAAAGTTTACATACACCTTGCAAAATCTGCAAAATGTTAATTATTTTACCGAAATAAGAGGGATCATACAAACTGCATGTTATTTTTTATTTAGTACTGACCTGAATATGATTTCACATATAGTCCACAAGAGAAAATAATAGTGGAATTTATAAAAATGACCCTGTTCAAAAGTTTCTTAATACTGTGTTGTGACCTAAATGATCCACAGCTGTTTTAGTTGTTGTTGTTGTTTGTTTGTTTAGTGATATTTGTTCATCCCTTGTTTGTCCTGAACAGTTAAACTGCCCGCTGTTCTTCAGAAAAATCCTTCAGGTTCCACAAATTCTTTGGTTTTTCAGCATTTTTGTGTATTTGAACTCTTTCCAACAATGACTCTATAATTTTGAGATCCATCTTTTCACACTGAGAACTCATTATTACAGAAGGTTCAAATGCTCACTGATGCTTCAGAATGAAAAAACAATGCATTAAGAGCTAGGCGTTTAAACTTTTGAACAAGGATGTGTACATCCTTTTTGAATGAGGGTGTGTACATTTTTCTTATTTTGCTAATCTGTGGGACTTTTCTGAAGAACAGTGGGCAGTTTAACTATTCAGGACAAACAAGGGATTCATGAACAACTATCACCAAACAAAACAAAACAAAAAAAACAGCTGTGGATCATTCAGGTAACAACACAGTAACAAAGTATTAAGAATCAAGTGTATGTAAACTTTTGAACAGGGCCATTTTTATAAATTAAACTAATATTTTCTCTTGTGGACTATATGTAAACGTCTTCACTGTAATTTTTTAAATCAGGTCAGTAATAATTTAAAAATGCATTTAGTATGATCCCTCTTATTTATATTAACATTTTGCAGATTCTGCAAGGTGTGTGCAAACTTTTAACTTCAACTGCATATTTTTTCCTTCACATGTCCTCTTAAGGGCTCTATAAGATATTGACCAAACAATCATTCATCTTAATTTGGAGAAAGATTTGGTTCTATTTCACCTGTCCTGAACAGATATAAATTCATGAGCAAACAGCAGAAAACAGTACTTCCCTTTTTCTCCCAAAATGAGAAACGAGATGAGAAGGCCATGATGAAAAAGACAGTTCAGGAGAAGAGAGGGAAGGAATGGAGAGGAGAGGATAGCTTGCTTGCGGAGAGACAGAATGCAGGATTGGTGAAATGCAGGCAGTCTTTCCGGTTGAGGTTTTGGGGGTACAAGGACCCTGCGGTGAACGGGTAGAATGAAAAGCTACAAAAGAAGAAGGAAGGATTAACATCTAATCTGTTAAATGGAGCAAACGTAAAGCGGGAGCATCATTTAAGCTTTCAGAATGACACTCAGTCAAAACACAAGGCATAAATGACTCAGCACTCCATTGCTGAATTGTACTTTCTGAAAGTACACCTAAAAATGAAAATTCTGTCATTGTGTACTCATTCTCATGATGTTCAAAACTTGTTTTGGTCACTCCTCAATATCAATATAATGAATGCAAATGACAAGTGGGGCTGTCAGTTTCCAAAATGATAATAGAAAGGGGTTTATATGACTCATGTGTTATATTCGAAAGACTGAAAATGAAGTTGTTATGATGACGAATGAGAGAGCTGGAATACAAACTTCACTGTAGTATAAAGATAAAATATAGGAAATCAAGCAAATCAATGCTGATCAAGATTTGTAATGCAAAAAACGACCAGTCTGAAAGTGAAAGTGCAGTTTAAGGCAACAAGAATGAGCTTTCATGACACACCAGAACATTCACTATAAATAGAGCACATGTGAAGAGGCCACACTGTGAAGTAACCAGCACACACACACACACAACACGGCTGTTCGGCAGGGTTTAAACACTGATTCTTGTACCTGTCAAACACAAAGTAGACACATCGGATTCCCTCTGTTATGTTAAGCAGGTGGTCAGGTAGACATCCATGGGTAGACGTCTTGAGTGGGGCTCAACGTGGGGCAGGACGTTACGACAGAAACGTCAAGCAAGAGTTTGGGCTTGGGAGGGGGCATAACAGCTGCTTGAGGACACTAAGGATATAAATAACCATGCAGACCCCAGTACCCCCTGACCACACATATACACACACACACACATATACACAAACAAAACAAACTGGATTACAACAGCTTAACTGTTCTTTCAGAAAATCCAGCCAAACTCAATTCACAAACTTTGCCAACAGAGTCAACATGTTCAAATACCACCACAAGGGGGCAACAACATGTGTGAATAAACCAAACGCTGCTGTTTCTCACAGATCCACCAGAGGGTGATGTTGTGCCCATCTCTTGATAAGTTTTTTCCTATTGGCCTGACTTAGGCCTAATTAGCATTAGTTTAACAAACCCTCAACCCTAAGGGTTATAAGTTTTGCTGTGTAACTCATCCCAAACTGTCCCATCAAATCTAGATATCAGAATATCATCGAGCTCTTTTAACTTGCATGAGTACACAACACCCTAGCAACTACACAGCAACATGCTAAAAATACTCAAAACACACCGCCCACATCATAGCTTGGTGACAGCAACATGTTTTGCTTCAGAAAATGTGCAAATCCATTTAATTAGCAAGTTTCACTGTGTTTACTTCAGCTTAGAAGTAAACAATTCATGCTGGTGAAACTTATCAAATGAATATTATAGAGCTACAGTAAGCCTCTGTGATTGGTCAGAGTTGATAACAGGGTGATTGCTGATTGGCTGTGCATCTGAGGGGTGGAAAAAAGAAGAAGTGGAGTCCACTACATACATATGAAGATATATTGTTTTACAAGTAATTCTGTAGATCTATCATTCAGCCCTGCTCATAATTAACACAATATTAATATTTAAATACCTCATACAAACCCACCATTAGGTTTATATTCTGGTGGTATTGTAGGCCAGTCCAGGCCTGTCATATCATATCATATCAGTGCTACCAAGCAGGACACAAACAGGCTAGCATTGTCTATGAAGGACACAGTGGGTTTCTTAATCTGATTAGCTCCCCATGAAGATGGATCCCTTGTCTCTGTGTGGTCTTTCTAAGAAAATCCTAAAGGATTAGTCATTTTTCTTGTCTTATCAGCTGTTTTCACCGAAAGCAATTCTGCATTTAGCGCACGGTATTCATGCTATAAAATTGACACACAATGAAAGGCTGATGTGAACCTTATCAAACTATCTTTCATTTCTTAACTATAACAACTGATTAGAGAAACTATAAACAGAAGGCGGGACTAAATTGCATACATCACACACATGCGCTAACACATACACATATCAAAACTTACATTAATAGTATGATGAAGTGTGGATAGGTGGGTCTTCAAGTACACAGTGTCACATGGTGGGAGGTCTAAAGACTTTTTAAGCCCCACATAGTAGCCTAGACGTTGCTAGGGTAATGAAATGTGGCACCTCCTTCCTTCAAAGCCTGATTATTCTTAGCTGTTCTTGCTAATCCAATGTTTGCTAATACCAAGTGCTAATGGAGCAGAAAACTGTCCATTTCGTTTGCTTTTAAATACACATTTGCTTTTTAGTTATGTATAATACAGGCTATACATGACGGATTTGATCAAATCTAGGATAAAAGCATCAAGCTAGCATAGAGAAGATTAGCATAGCATGATTTGATCTCTGAGGGGAATCCAGGTCATAAGTTAAAGTATATGACATTTTTGCAATATGTTGTATCATTAAGTTACAATCAAAGGGAACCCCAGGTATTAAGACTTGTATGACTTAATATAATGTGAATTATCTTACTGAAATATGTAGTTGAAACCCATGAAAGAGTTACTTTATTTTAAAAAAAACCCACATTGTTTAATACATATTTTGTACTATGCAGGGCGCCATTATTTTGATGATGTGAAATGGCTGCACTCGGTGAGCTATTGGTGCTACTTGCTGCTAATTTTACCACAACTTTGGAACTTTGGAAAATAAAATACTGATGCAATACCACATTGTGCGGCTTTTGGTTGTAATTTTCAGTCGAAGGATAAAGGAGACGCACTGTAAGAGAAGTAAAGAATGGGAAGATGCCTCTGGACAAATAAAACTTCCTAAAGACCAGCATCTTTGTTCTTTCCACTTTAGCCCTGATGCCTTTGAAGCTTTTAGTAGACCACAGCTACTGAAAGAACTTACAAATGGCAGAGGCAAGAAACGCTAGATGCCATCCTGGCAGGATGTAAACATGTCGAAGCTTGTCATGATGCCGCAGCCACTGAAGGAGTTTATCAGCGTGTGTTTCACTTGTTATTTGGGGAGTTTAGACTCATTGTGAGGAAAAATAGTATGGCATTTCAGTAAGAAACATCATTTACCCATATTAGGCCATACAAGTCTCTGGGGTTACCTTTCAAAATAACATCTTTTAACAAATTTCTAGTGTACAAAAGGACATGGAAAACACAAGAAGAGGTAAGGACATTCTTCTACAGCCTGATTAAAACACCTGCTCCACAAACGCATAAAGTATTGCACAAAGATGTAAAAAACAGATGTTTTTCTCATTCAGAAGCATCCTGAGGGCACAAACCCTGCGGACAGATAATAGCAGCATGTCTGGTCTTGCTGCTACTATGGAAAAAGTACTCATATGATGTAAGAATACAAGTCTCATGTTAAACGTAGGCATTAAAATCTTAAGCAAATGATACAAGAAACTCTTAATAGCTTGGCAGGTTTGGTTTGATTAAAACAAACTCTGATCCGATTGCTCTGTTCTGTGCAGTTCACTTAAATAAGTGTGAACGCTGCCATCCGGCATTCAAAATGCATTAAGACAGTAAATATGTGATGTTGGACCACAAATCCAGTCATATGTAGCATGGGTATATTTGTAGCAATAGCTAACAATACATTGTATGGGTCAAAATTATCGTTTTTTCGTTTATGCCAAAAATCTTTAGGATATTAAGTAAAGATCATGTTCCATGAAGATATTTTGTAAATTTCCTACTGTAAATATATAAAAACTTAAGTTTTGATTAGTAATATGCATTGCTAAGAACTTTATTTGGACAACTTTAAAGACGATTTTCTCAATATTTTGATCTGTTTGCACCCACAGATTCCAGATTTTCAAATAGTTGTATCTCAACCAAAAACCTATCCTAACAAACCATACAGCAATGGAAAGCTTATTTATTCAGCTTTCAAAAAGCTGACCCTTATGACTGGTTTTGTGGTCCCGGGCCACATATGGTAATTTTTTTTATTCTATGCATTATGTCATATTCTGAGGATGTGAATGGCCAGCAGGTACAGTTAGTGACTAATCAACTTCTTCCGTTAACCAAGTCACATTTAGCTGTCTGGTAAACTGTCAGAGCTAGAATCATCCAGCATGCCAACATGCTCACAGTTAGAGCACGAATACTGGAGAGCTTCACACAGTCCCACTGCCAAATACCAGTGAAAATCAGCCCAAAAACCACAGCTGGTCGTCACACTGACCCGGCGATCCAAACCAGGATAATTATCAGCCTTACTAAAGCCACTTCCTGGACCCCTGTGTCCCCTGACCAGCGTCAATATTTAGGCCCTCTCGATCTCACGATAGCACTGGGGCGACATTGACAGCTCAAGAAAGACTTCTGGGTCATTGGCCAGGAAACAAAGTGGAGACATAAAGAGAGATTTGACAGAGAGGACGGAGGGACAGCAGACACTGATGACAGACGAAAGACACTTCCTGTATTCAGTGCCTGATGTGCAGCCAAGTTAATCCATTACATAATCTAATCTGATACTAGTTAATGAAGCCATTCACGGACAGATTGTTTCAGAGCAGTCAAAGGACATTCATAGTCCACAGGCTGTTGAACCCTCACAGGGCTGACGAAAAAAAAGAGAGCCATTGAGTCCAAAGAAATAATACAGGATAGTGTTCACAAAAACGTAGCGGGGGTTGTTTAGAATAGTATTGCAAATATTGACTGACGTAGACATGCAGAGACTTAAAGCACAATTTTAAAAAAGTTTGGGGTCTGTAAGATATTTTGTTTTTACAAGAAGTCTCTTATTCTTACCAAGCCTGCATTTATTTGATAAAAAAAAACAGTAAAATCAGTAATATTGTGAAATATTATTACAATTCAAAATAACTGGTTTAGATTTTACTATATTTTAAAATGCAATTTATTCATGTGATGGCAAAGCTGAATTTTCTTTAGTGTCATATGATTCTTCATAAATCATTCTAATATGCTGAATTACTGCTCAAGAAACATTTCTTATTACTATTAAAGAAGAAAT